>JAGDQP010032576.1:0-13781 GCA_022664845.1 Lepisma saccharinum | reverse complement strand
ACAGTGGCGATCACAGTGAGAGCTTCGGCTCTCCTCTCCCAACCCGTCTGGTCAGCGTGGGAGCAGTAGACCAACTCCTCCCTTCGGGGAGAGGCCTCATCCACTAGTGGATTGAATGTGGCTGTGATTTATTATTATTATTATATATATTAGGGAACGTTTCTTGTTCTCCTGATAAACGTTTCTTTTTGTCTTTGAATAGGGCTGTTTTTGCAAGAAACCTTTCAATTGAAATATTACCATTTATGTAAATCTGAGTAATACTGTTTAACATTTGATATTAATACACAACAAAAAAATCTACATTTGATTCAAAGTTTAGTGTTGTGGGGTTAGATGCGAATGCCTATTCTTTGAACGGCATCTTGTCTTACGCCTTAAATGCTTGAAATGGTGCCATTAATGAGGCCTCAAACGCTTCCAATGAGAAAAAATAATATGATAGATATTGGGCACGTTTAGCATTAGCAACAAGCCTATCAATAAGCCAAGCCTAATACGCGCTTAAATTTAATTTTCTTTGGTAAATAAAATAACAAGAATTTCATACCTAGTTTTTACTAAAACAATTTAAAAGTTCTCGATAGCTTTATCTTTTAGAGCGGGCAAAATATATTTTAGGGTGGGCACTGCCCGCTCTAGCCCTCCCTGGCTACGGGCCTGTAGGTATAGTAAACTTTACATGTTCCACATTGCAAACGTGATAAGAAGAAACACATGTTGATAAATTAGAGCATGGAAACGAATTTTGTGATAAACTAATATAAGAAGAATCCTTCTCTTGAAATAGCGAAAAAAGGGAGGCATTGTCTACTCATATCTTAAAATGTATCTGTTGCGCCAGACCCTTGGGGTATGGGGTTGTCAGCCCCAAATCCCCGAGAGTATCCCCAACTTTAACTTTATTTTCATTGTCAAAAGTTGACAGAAACATTGCAAAGCTACCTACACCCTCCCAATTTTGACTTTACACACCCCAGTCTGAAAATACTGGCGGAATCTATGATTACAATGTATTCCAAACCAGTAAGTTCAAAGAGCCCCACCGAATTTGCAGCCGAACCACACACAAACAAAGCATGTGTGTTACACTTTTGACATTATTCTAAATGTGTCTCCACTGGAAATCATGAGTTTTTAATCTGACCATCAGCTTTGGTCGCAATATTGAAAGTGACTAAATGCATTTTCAAGCGCCCTTTATATATTCGAATAGCCCTGAAAAAAAAAATATAAAATCCAAAAGTCACTTCTAGCTTGCTGTTAGATTTGTGAACACTGCACTTTATAATGTTAGGTTCTTTTTTACTACCATGCATTTAAATTCCATATTTTTATCTGTACTCCCTCTTCTTATTATTATTCTTTTCTCCCTTCTCTCTTTCTCTCATTTCTCTGCCTTTGCCTAAAGGCATCCATCGGTTTCAGTTTCTCATTGTGTGTGTTTAAATTTCTCCCTCCGTCAACTTACGTATATTGTTTATTCTCGCTTTTATTTTTTCATTTTATCGATACTAATACATGTCTATTTTGAAAAACAAAAACCGAAAAAACGTGCTCATGATGCTTGCTGATTTTATTATGGGTGTGACGAAGGAAGGAGAAAGAGGATTACCAGACACAATTATGGGATAAGAAGGTGCTACTTGGGTTGCCTAGCTGCACGGCGTTCGCTGTCGCAATTTTTTTTATGCGAAGTGTACAACAAAGCCTCAAACCTCGTCTACACAAGTCTGCGTAGAGCAGTGTTGCCAATTGGTCGGTATTGAATTTCCCTATTGAAGCATCAAAAATTGCCTTTTTTCTGCAAGAAATTTCCCTATGCTTAAATTTTCTATTCGTCTTTTACTACTTCTACTACTTACTAGTACTACTACTATTACTTCTACTAATCTAGTGATAAGAAGATACGGAGTAGTTCCCTCAGTTGGTAGAGCGTTCACCTCTGGTACTAGGGGTCGTCTAATCGATCCCTACTCATGGCATGTGGGTTTTGTCGTGGACAAACACCGTGTGCGTGGGTTTTGTTGGCGTGCTTCAGTTTCTTCCCACTTTCTTTATTCCACCAATTCATCCCATCATCATCCGTACGGCCTGAGCCATAGTTGCCTAAAGGCGTTAAAATCAATTCAAATTCAAAATTCGGGAGCAATTCTCTCGGACCTCGTATGTTTTCGTTGATACCTCACTTATCCGTTTTCTTGTGGAGGGGGGGGGACCAGTGCATTTACGTCCAGTAGGACAATTACTGATTGGGCATCATTTGCGCCCCCCCTCCATCTCTTTCGGTGACAAATAAAACCCTGACTACCGCTATTAGTACTACTACTGCGGCAGCTACTGTTATTGTAAGAAAGGCTCTTCAAATAACATTCCATTGACTCTCTTACAAAAATACATTGTTCACTTTAGAATGCACAAGAACATCATTTGTAAAGAAAACAAAAATCCTCATGCAAGTATCGAAATGATAACTCACGTTAAAAGTTAAAATTTCCTTATTCTTCCCATCACTAATTTTGAAAGTATGTTTTTCTCCCAAAATATAATTGATCATGTTTTAACATTCAGAATATTTATATCACAAACCTGTCTTTTATACGGCGTAACCAAAATAAATGAAAATGTCAGCGCAAAGTTTTATACAAACACTGCAAGTGAATTTAAAAAAAACTCGCTGTAGTCTGTAGATCACCCCCGCCATCTTGGTACGCACTTTCCATTGATTAACATGGGAATTGTTTTACTCGTTTTATACTTTTCAGGAGTATAGTTTTAACTTCTGTTTTCGCACAGTTTATCGTCATGTTCTCTTTTACGCATGCTACTTTATAGAAATGCAATATTTTACACAGGAACAGTATAATTTCCCGTTAACATAGTGTGATTTATATAGCAAATTATTAATAATACATTATAATTATATATTTGGAGAAACTTCACAAACCAAAACTATACAAGAGTCAAAATAACCACCAAGACAAATTTTGTGAAAGCAGAACTTAAATATTCTACATCCGAGAGGCATAAAATGAGTAAATCAATTCCCGTGTAAATCAATGGAAGGTGCATACCAAGATGGCGGGGGTGATCTACAGCGTTATATATGTATTCGTGATCTGAATACACAACCCAATTTCTTTTCTTTAATATATATACACCCCCGTTCCTCCTTTGTTTTAAAAAAGAGAACCTATATGGCAATATTGCAAACATTCGTTCATTGTTAATTTGTTTGCCTTTCCTGTAACTTGCCGCTCTGCTAGACGTGGATGTGATTGTTTCTGTTTGTAGAGCTGTTTCTTTTTGAAAGCACCAGATGCCTCCAATAGTTGCTACTTCAAAGGTAAACCATGATGATGATATTATATGTTTTCACCTTCTAATAACAACTAGCTGCCTTGTGTATTATTGCAACTTCTGTTTTTCATGTAGTCAATTGAAAGTAAAAATATACTATAGTAGAATTTCCCAACATTTGAAGGTATTTTAAGAAAATTTCCCGTTTTTACCTTTCGGCAAATTTTGAGCAGTTTTTCCCTATGCCGAGGGAAATTTCCCTGCATCTGGCAACACTGGCGTAGAGGGAGTGAAAGGAGAGTGGTGAATATGTTTTATTTCCTCTTTTTTTTTTCCTTCACACAAAACAAAATTGTTGTTAATGTTTTCATTCCCTTCCCCAGCAATAAACCATTCGTAAAAAAAAGAAAAGAAAGAAAGAAAGACGGTAGGAAGAAACTGCTTTAAATTAAAACCAATACACATGTAAGTTCAGTAAAAGCGCAAACATCTATCACGGCAACGCTTTTCTTTCCTTTTACTTTTTTATAAGTAAGAGCTATTGTTGTTTTCTTTTAGATATTTATGTGACCTATTCGTTGACATATGAAAACTCTTGTCTTTCCCTACATGACGTAAAACTTGAGTTGGTACAAACGACAGGGTCATTTATATATTATCACAAGTCAACAAGGGTTAAACATTTTGCGTAACGTGGGAGATTTTATAACCTCTGTAAGGGGTTTGCGGTCATAAATGATCGTAAGCGCATGCCGTGCCCGTCACGGTTCATGCTTATTATCACCACGCACCCTAATAGTCAATACAATGTCTTTAAAAATGTTTCAAAAGTTAGTCATATTAATACGGATAATCAGTTCAGGTAATTTTCTGTAGCGTAAACGAAATAAAAGAATAAATTGACCTCATCCTGTCCAGAAGGAAAACATTGCAAACGTCGCGAATAAGCTTAAGTATAAATGAAATGAATCACTCGCTACTTTCAGTTGAGTACTTCTGGATGAATTCAGATGAAATGTGCAATTATGCAAGAATCAAAGTCTATTTGAAGAGCTGAAATGCAAAAGAAGATATATCTCTAGAATTTATTTTTCAGAAATGAGCAAAATGTCTCACTCAATATATTTACAGTTGATTTCAAATGAATGCTTTTTCATCAAATTCCATATTCACTATCTTATTTGACTTTAAAAAATGGATATAACTTGATTTGCACGATGTAACTTGATTTGATATAACTATTGCTTGCTTCTCACTTAATCGTGATGAGATTATACATTAAATTTGAACTAGCTATGTGTTCCAGATCAACATAATTACCGTCCTAGTGAGGTACAACATGGTTTTCAGTAGTTTGTGATTATTGTAGTTGCCTCTAGAAGGCAAGTGTTCGATCTTCTCATTTTAAAAAGATTATGGATAAGCGTATCTCTTACTTTGAGCTCTGACATCGGCCTCCAAGAGTTTGTTGCTGCAGGAGCAGAAACAAATGAACGCATCCTCTTTTAGGAAGTAAAATTGAAGAACTACTCTCACTAAATTCAAATGGCTCCATTGCAACTTTTATTAACATGTTGGTGCACAGTTTCTTTTTCATAGAATTAATCCTTTTTACTGTTTGAATGGCATTCAGTAATTTTCAGTTTTGTAACATTCTGCATTTCAGGTATTAATTGGTAAGTCCGTAGAACAGCGCCGGATTAAGGGGAGGGCTGAAAGGGCTACGGCCTAGAGTCCCCGCCTTTAGACCACAAGAGATATGTAACAGGGACCTAATAGAATCAATAGCCCAGGGTCCACAAATAGCTTAATCCAGCACTGCTGTAGAGTAAATAAACGGAGTCAAAATGTTACCTAAAATAGTGTAGGTTTGTATTGGATGAAGAATAATTTCCTGAGAACGAATGTCTTGCGCAGCGAACGAAGAAGGTCCCTCAATGCAAAATAGTGAACTTAGGTAACACACCATACACACAATTTTCGCTTAATCCGTTCTGAACAGCAAATGAATATAGTTTCCTCTCTCTCCTCCGTGCAGACTTCGCTCAAGCAGTGATTGGAAAAACCTATACACAGAGACAGACACGCCCCCTCCCTTGCTTAAACTTACTTCTTCGGACAAAAGCAGGAGTTCCAAAACTAGAGAACTTCAGTAAATAACAATAAGCCTTACACCCATGAAAATTAGAACACTATTAATTTAACACTCCAATCAAGTGAGAAATAACACAATGTAACTTTAAATTACGTTTATAAAGACAAAATTCTCGTTTGTTTCCAAACCATCATTCAATACCGGGAAAAGGTATAGTAATTGAGCAACAGTCTCAATCGTTCTTTGTGGCGTAAAACAAAAGCGTCAAACAAAAGTTTTGAAGTAGAATTTTAAGTCGTCGAAGTCCCCTCATATTACCCTTCATGTTTATCACACTTTCATTTTTAATAAAACAGGAGCAAAATGCCAATTTTACAGAAATATTTTAAATTGAAGTCCAATACTTGGATAAAACGACGAGCTCACAAAAATTTGTTACGCTGCCAATTTTAACACAATTCAAAGTAGAATTTGAAGTCGTCGAAGTCCCCCCATATTACCCTTCATGCTTATCACACTTTCATTTTTAATAAAACAGGAGCAAAATGTCAATTTTACAGAAATATTTTAAATTGAAGTCCAATACTTGGATAAAATGACAAGCTTACAAAAATATGTTACGCTACCAATTTTAACACCACAAACTACGTAAATGATGGAGGGAATCCAGCAAACATGTAAAATGGGCAGCCGTCGAATTTAATCTAGATTTGCCAATGAGACAAGCAAGCATATGCGAAATTACTGCTTTTACAGCAAGTATTTATTATTATTATTATTAGCGCCGCCGCACTAACGTCAGTGAATAAGGAAAGATATAGCTACAGTTTGTGCTGTCTGTCTATTCCTCCCAGCCCTAGATCTTAGCAACTAAAAGTCCGACAGAGATAAGACATTGACCATGGAATGTCTAACTAGGAACACTCCCGAGATAATAATCTGGCACAAGCGCAATTTTGCGCGGAATCCATGGCCCACCAACCAAAAAGGCATCGTAGAAATTTTTACGCCGCACACTAAAAAGTTAAGGATGAAAATAGTAAAAAGGTTGCAAGTCATCACCCCCTGAACTGTCATGCTGACTGACTCCGACGCCATCCACTGTAAATACAACTACCAAACCTGTATTTTTCAGGTCCAAGCTTGGTTTAGCGGTAAGACGTTGGCTTACTAAGAAAAAACACGGGTTCGAATCCCAGCGGGAGGAAGATTTTTCTTCATTTTTTCTTTCAAAATATACTTGTATATGCTTATATGTATTATTAATAATTGCTTTGGCATGCAAATAGAGACTACTGAAAACTAGGGTATATATAAATAAACCAGGTTTGGCCCGCGATGTGTGCAAGGAGGTATGGTTCGTCCGAAAGGAGCTGGGCGGTATGAGCCTCAGGGAGGCGCAGCCCCGTCAACGGTAGGCATTCGTAATGTAGTACTTTTGCGTATGGCCACCGCTAACCGGGCTCCTCCCTCCCCCCCAGTTGCATTTTAGTTACCATGGATTAGCGGAGGTTAGGTAAGGTCACGGTCGTACAAACAGATCGAAATGTATGTTGAAAGAAACAAACGAATTTGTAAAGGTACATAACCGAACCTCACCTTACCTAACTGTCCCGAACCCATGGTCACTAATTTTATATAATCTACGACAAATTGAATAAAGCAATTATTAATAATAAATTTGAACTTAGAAAAAATATTTATTAAGACAAGAAGAAGAAGAAAAATATATATTTTTTTTAAAAAAAGCCGCACTTTTAAAAACAATCCTGAATATGCAATAAAGGATGTATTAATAATAAATTAAAGCTTTTAAAAATATATTTTTTAAGAAAAAGAAACAAAAAATCTCGCCCGCCCGCAGGTAATCAAACTCGGGTATTTTATTTCGTGAGCCAGCGTCCTACCAATACGCAATTCTTTTTTACTTATCATTTTATTTCTGAGATGTCAAATAC
This sequence comes from Lepisma saccharinum, assembly GCA_022664845.1. NCBI lineage: Eukaryota > Metazoa > Arthropoda > Insecta > Zygentoma > Lepismatidae > Lepisma > Lepisma saccharinum. The sequence goes on along the minus strand of JAGDQP010032576.1, from coordinate 6,428 downwards.
AATTACATTTTATAAGGGGCGGGACGTCACCACCATGTTCAACGCACTGACCCTAGGGCATATCAGTACGAGTAATATCATAGATTGTATTACAGTTTAGAACATTAGTCCTTCAACCTTATCTAAAAAAACAATGGGCAAAAGAAATTTAAACAAGCAAGTAAAAACTATGACCCCTTCCTCTGTATAAAATTGGCTGACCACATTCGACTACATATCTAGTATAACTTACAAACTAATTATAAAACATTTATTCTATGACATGTAAAAAGTTAGCAAACCTAGTTTTCCTAAAATTACTTTCTAGTATCCGGTATTGGTGAATTAAAAATGTAACATATATATCCGGATGTTTATGTTCATCCTCCTGGCAGAGAAAAGTTATAGTTTGCCCAGTTAACCAAATTACAGCAGTATGTTTGGTTCTAGGAAAGAAATTAAAATCAGGAAATAGAACAAAGATATCGCTGTTACCATGTTAGTGGCTGTCCTGCACATTCTAGCGATTAAAGTGGCATATTTTTTCCATACTCCCTTGTGTTGGTACAGGTTTGTAATTGATGTTCTACAGTACCGATTTGATTACATACATCTCATAGATTGGTTTGCTGCATATTGATCCTATACATTTTTTTCCTGTTAAAATAATGTGTACCAGGGCATACCAGAATGTTCGTTGGTGTTTATTAATTATGCCCAGATGAATATTACACCAAATGCGTGTCCATTCTACATGTGGAAAGTGCTGTGTTCTTTTCGGTGCAGATGTGCCGAGAGTATTTCGTTTTTGTAAAAATACATACAGTTGTTTAACAGACCACTCGTCTACATTTTCCTACCTTAATACACATTAATATAAAATATACAATCTTAATTATAATTGAGTTACAAAAAACATTTTTCCTCACTGCCGGAGCAAGATTTATAGGTGCAACCAAAGGATCGGGGAAATCATATTCCTGAATGAGATGTTCTATATACCTAGCCGGAAGAGTAAATTCAAACTTTAAAATCTGTACAGTACATTGTAATAGCAGGCTTTGGACTTTCATTTTGATATCCATCAAGTTGATCTCCCTTCCTTCAGAGGTAAAACTAGTGTCGTGTACGCTACCTTGAACACTTGTCTGTACCATAAAATAAATGTTATCTGAGTTTGTACTATTTTAAAAACCAATCCTGTAGGATAAAAATGGATCCTGTACCATGTAAACGAAAGAACAAAAGGGTGTATAAAATCCTTCCTAGCGAATAAATTGAAATGTCTGATTTTATTGTGGCTTAGTAAACAACATATTTTCTGATACACCGTTGGATGCGTAGAATTAATCATAGTGTCAAAGTTCCGATGCCACTCAATGCCAAGAATTTTCAGACCAGCTTCCGTCCTATACTATGCTGCTTATTCGGTATACCCTTGTGGACTTAAACTTAAAATTTTGGTTTTCTCAACATTCACCTGGGCCCCGGACGTTTTTTTCGTACAATTCAATTTCGTGTTGAATGCGTGGCACTTCAGCTGCGAACGCGTTGAACAGGGCCAAATCGTCCACATAGGACTGGACCGTTAAAGTGAGAGAGCGCTGCGGATTGACAGTCATACACTGATCTAGGCTGTGAAGCAAAGGGGCTACCGCCAGGGAATACATCAGTGGACTGAGCGCATCCCCCTGAGGTAATGACCCACCCTTGATAACAAAACTTGGTGTACATTGTTGGTGAATTTTAATCGCCATTTTCCTGCAACGATAATTAATATGCAACTCAGTATCCTAGTTATGTTCGGTGGTAACTTATAAAAGGCGAATAATTACTCGAGATATCCAAACTTGATCTTATTAAATGCTTCCGCAAAATCGAAGCTTACAATCGCATATTTGGTCTGAGGGTAGTTGGCAAAACTATGAAGATAGTCGCGTATATTCGTCAAGGCTAAAAAAAGGAGAGAGGTTCGGTCTAATACCATACTGCTGCGGATGTAAAAAGGTAAGGACGGATCGACTGTACCCGGTTCTTGGGGAATTTGCTTAATAGTTTCATATCCGTATTAAGTAACTGAATAGGGCGTAGGTTTTGTATGTGCTGTTTCTTCCCCACCTTGGGTATAGCGGTAACTAACCCTGTCAACATATCAATGGGAATATATCCCAACTGGCGAATTTCATTAAAGACCTGTGTCAAAAAAGGGACAAAAATATCTGAAAACTTTTGATACAATTGGTAAGGGATTGCATCTACCCCCGGACTTTTCCTTTTCTTACTTTGCGCTAATGCTGTAACTACTTCGTAAGGGATAAACGGCGCCTCCAGACTCTCTAGTACGTCTGCAGGTATCTCCGACACAGGATAGTCCAGAAGCATTGGTGTGTGGTCAGCATCTACAGGGAACTGAAAATGGTCCCGGTAATATTGGTACAAGTGCGGATCCCAGCATAACTATGAATTTCGCCATTATCAGCTTGTAAATGTACAATATGATTCTGTTTCCCTCGGAACTTTCCACGTTTGATCAAGTACAAAGCTATCTGTTCTTGAGCTTCCACCATATCGCTTTTAGATCGGATTGACACCCCCTGGATTTTATGACGTGTAAGTTCTAAAATGGTCACCTTCATTTTTTTAAAATCTCAGGGGACACAATACGGTCGCCCTGTACGTATGTGTTCTGGTATTCCTGTAAAAGCTAATCGGCCTTTTGTTCTTTCGCGTAACGTGCTCTTTCCAATTGAAAAAATTACAAAACGTTTTAATCTTATACTTAGCATATTTATATCACCAGTCCGTAAGTGACTGGTTCGGTTTACAATTATGGCCCAGATCTATCCAGAATTGACTAAATTGTTCTTTAAACTCTTCCAGTTCAAAAATCTGTGTGCTAATATGCCACATGTTAGACCTTCTGAAGGTCTGTAATGGTTCTAAATTCAAATGTAAGATCACTGCAGAATGATCAGTAATGCAGGTCCCTACTAACTCTACTTTGCTGACTTTCTCTACCTTAAAAAACTAAAAATCTATCGATGCGGCTTCGGGAGTGCGACGTTATAAACGTCCACCCTGGTTGTTGCTTATTTTTAATTGACCAAATGACGACTAAGTCAAAATGGATACTACCTGTTTTAAACTCTACGATACCAAATTATGAGGTTCAGATTGTGGTTTGTTTAACGTACTTTTTTTTAAATCTCCTGCCACAATAATATTGCGCTGACTTTCCTGTAACGTTTCAGCCATACCTTGTTCAAAAAACCTATTACGCTCCTCGACCGGAGCACATGTCGTTTTACCATATACCGACGGAAAGTTATAATTATTCGATTTCGCCCTAGTTATTTGTAGAGAGATGGGTCAACACACTTGTTCTAGTGAAATATCTATCCTGGCTAGAATTGCCGTGCCGCTTGCATTTTCAGAACTCGACTGGATCACATTTTACTTCGAAAAATTAACAAGATCTAACAGCCTATTCTCTTGTATAAATAAGATATGAATATCACATGTATAAAGATAATCGTTCAAGGCTCTTAAACTGGTACTATTTGAAGATATACCATGAATATTTACCATCGCCAGCCTATAGCAATACGGTCTCGTCGTACTAATTACACTACGTTTTTCTATGAGCCCAGAGAAAGGGGAGTCAAGTTAAAAATAAAACCTAATAACCAAACCCGTCCAAACATACTTGCATGTTCCCTGTATTATAAAACGGAGACACATAAGAAAAACTAAATTTATACACCTTTAACCCCCTGTCCGGGTGTACTTATAACGTATCCCAAAAACGAAAAAACAAACAAAGTAAACATTACAACCTAGTCACCAAAAGATCCTGTAAATAAACACAGCATTATTTATATTTGAGTGCGCGTGTATGTTTCTTTTTTTACGGATAATTTGATCGTTTTATCCTCACTCAAGTTGTCTTTGGGAAGCTTAGTTTCTCTTTTTAATCCAGTGCCCCGGCCGACGTTGTTTTCTCTTGGGATCCTGACCTTAACTTAGATACAGTTTCGTCACACTCCAGTATGTCTCTTCCAACATTCTTCCCTGGCAGTTCCCCCTGCTGCCCAGCTAGGGGCGCGGGTACACCATCCACTTCCGTAACACTGTCCACACTAGTGGTTTGGTTCACAAAATCCTCTTCTAGGTCACTTACCTTGATAGTCTTAGTTACTGATGGCTTACAAGTGGCGGTCGCCGATAACCCGGCAGTCGCAGTGTTCTCCAATTCCATACTCCGCCGCATCCTGCCAGTCCTCAGGTCCATCCATATTCCGCCCTTCCGGTCGTACCCAGCTTCCAATCTCCAATTGTTCTTCTGCTTGTGGTGACGTAGGTACCCTGCCCCCTTCCGCCTTAGTACACTGATCACTGTCCCTATCACACTGGTCTTCTTGGGGTGGTGACAGTTCGACGGTTCTAGAAGAATTATGTGGTACTGGTAAAGAAGTAAACTGGAGCTGAGGTGCTGAATGAAAGTCTGTGCTCCTCACCCCATCTCCCCTTACGTTCCATTTCTAACGTTGCCACTGCCGTGTTCACTCAATCTTTAATCCCAGTTAAAGACATATGAAAACTCAAGCGTCCTGAAGACCCGCCGCCTGCCCAAACAGTACTGGGACTGGACCCCACAGATTGTTGGCCCGGTACTAAAGGTTCTGCCTGGTCATAAGCTGTCAGTAACCTGTCGGTGGCGCGTTCTTTCCAGAACACTCGGAAACTGTTTGTAAAAGTAATGTCGTTCCAATTCACTCACTTGATCCGCAGTTTCTTTTCGGGGATCCCCGGCGTGGTATTCTCCCGTCCGCTGCGAGGGCCCGGTTACTCGTGTATTGTTTTCTGGCTTCGCAAATGGCCACGAGGTGCCCCGGTTTTAAACAATAGTTGCACGTGATCTGTTGGAACTGATATTGTATTGCCAAACGCAGCTCACACATCGGGACTATGTTTAGAATTTCCTTGCTGAGAAACATTTTAACTAGCTTCTTGCTCGTTTGAATATTCGCATAATTATGGCCATCTGTACAATGTTAATCCTCAATTTGATGAATCATGATTCACTTAATTCACTCACCATATTAACTTAATTCAATTCGAAGTATGTCGTCCTTGATTCCAGCGGTACCGGAGTTATTCTGACTAATGTCATCGGTTTTGCCGCTCTAGGACCTCTGACTGACAAATGGTAGTTCCCAGTCTCATCCCGATAGTTCACCGTACCTCCACATTTTACTAAAATTGCATTATATAGTTCAGGAGAAATAAGTTTCAAAAAAAAGAAAATGAGGGAGAAAATCCATTTCAATAGATGAAATTTCCTGTATTTTTAGCCCAAAAGTTTCATGAATGAAAGCATGGGCTGTCAAACTAGACGGTAGTCGTTTAACGTTTCGGAAATGAACTCGAAGTGTGTTTCGTCGTTCTATTTTCATAATAGCTATTCTCCAATTAAAGCATTAGCCTAACATACATCAAAGTAGCTCGAAAACCTCTCACGATTATCACTGAAAACTGTTATATAGTAGTCTCGAAAGCTACAACAAGTTTTCCCTCGAAGGCTTCTAAGTGGTTCTCCGCCCTCCTTCCCTCATGCTGTGAGATTCCGCGGAAAAGTACCCTCTGCTTTGCAGTGTAACCAACCCCGTTGCGATTAACGTAGAAGTCTAGCTCACGGTTTCTTACTTGTTGAAAAATTATGAAAGATGTACATTTCGTTCGTCTACACTATTTTATGTAATGTGGCTGTCTGTTCTGTAATGTGCTCGTTAGTAAAATTCAATATTTTATAAACCACACATTAATACAAGTGTGGCGGTAGCTTATGTGCACAGTTCCCCGACTGGGCTCCGCCTCACTTGTGCATTTGTGATTTTATATTTATGAACTGAACGGGCAGTTCAGTTCATAAATGTGGGGTTGCAGGTGTGCAGGTGGGGCGGAGCTCAGTCGGGGAACTGTCAGTTGCCGGGTTGGAGTTACTGGTCTTCCACCAGGCGCCTCCCCAGGTGGCGGATAGGGGAATGCCGACCAGATATGGTGGGTACCGGAAATATTCCGGGGCGGACCAAAACCAGTACTGCTGCCTTGCAGTTAGTACAGGGATCTACAAAGGCTAGGGGACGATAACCCCGAACAAAAATATCATGGTGAGGGGAAGCAGCATCACCATTACCACTCTGAGGCTGAAGATGAATGACATCGGCAAGGCTCAGAGATGGACAGAGGGCGACATCTTGAATGTCTACCTTTACTGCGAGGTCGTAGAGCTGACAACTCTACACCGCTAAAACATGTCAAGAAATAGTAACATATGTTTCATGGATTCTCCTGGGGTAAAATATTCCGGAGGTAAACTAGTCCCTCATTCGGATCTCCGGGCTGGGACTGCTTCAGGGGGCTCTATGAACAGGATTAAGAAAGACCTT
>JAGDQP010032575.1:0-21213 GCA_022664845.1 Lepisma saccharinum | reverse complement strand
CATGATTTTATCGACATTTTCGACACTTGGCCTTCCAGTGCGTGGTATATCTTTGACGTCAAAATTCCCGAAACGGAATCGACGAAACCAAAATTGCGCGTGATTGGCTGTTCCAGTATCAGGACCATAAACACTATTCACATTTGGAGCCGCCTGGCTTTCGTTTTCGCCTTTATCGAAGAAAAACTGTAAAATATAGCGTATTTTCTCTTTGCTAGTGTCCATTTTGACGCGCGCTCACACAACATTGAGTCAACTCATCACAACTATCTGAACAGTGTTTGTAGTACGCAATCTCATCGTTTGAACGCCATCTCGTTGAACCCGATCGGACTTATACAACTCGAGCTACAGATCACTGAAGCCATCTATTGGCAAAATAATGGATTACTTTTTACTACACCAGATAATTAGTGACAAAATCTTCTGCATGTTTGCCAACTCGTACGGTGTGCCGCGAACAAAAAAAGGTTGAGAACCACTGGTCTAGACCCATTATCTACCGTCTCCCTAAAGTACATAAGACAGGTTCTCGTCTCCACCCCATAATTTCAGGTCTCAAACATCCCGCATATCTATTAGTGAAATATTTGGCCAAACTTCAAATTCAAATGGACAGCCAATAATAGGAACCACACCAAAATCAAATTTACTCCTTAGTCAACACCAACAACGAAAAGATGGCTTCAGTTTACGTTGTTGATATGCATCATCCCATTCCCATCGAATTAGCTTTGTCATAAACAAAAGCATTTATTTTCAAAAGCAAATTCACAATTTTGTAGATGGATGGAATTTTGAACATAATTTCACTTGGTATTACTTCTAACTTGTTGCAGTTTGGAGACATCACCATGGATCATCTAGAATCATTATTACTATTAAAACCCCAGTTAGGGCTTGCCAGGTACACACATTATGTTGACGATGGATTATTGATTTATAGCTCTTGATCCGAATTAGGTTTTCTGTTACAAGGTCTCAATTCATTCCACCCTAAATTGAAGTGCACATATGAGTTAGAAAAAGATGGAAAGTTGAGTTATCTGGACCTCCTAATTAATAGGAAGTTCAGAGTACTGTATATAGGAATCGATCTGCCTCCACTCTTTACATAATATATTAACAGTCTGGTCATTCTTATACTTCGAAAGGTAATATTTGGAAAAACGTTTACTCTAGCATACGAACTTTTGTCCGGATCGACTACATTTAGACACGGAAATCAAAATATATTTTCTCCGTAGGCACAGAAGATCGTTATTCACACAGTCAGATAGTCTTGGCGTAAATCAGCATTTTCCACCTTCAAGAGGCACGAATTCAATAATTTAGATAATTCGAAATATGTTAGAATGCTCATCTTTCTTAGAATTACATAATTACAAACCGTTTTCAACATAAACGGCATAACCACAGCACTGTGTGCACCTAAGGCACTTTAAAAATCGCACACGGGATGCTAAGGTTACAGTTTTTTTTTTCCCTCCTCCTCCATAATTCAAAATAAGCCGGAATTAAACACCGACAGGGAAAACATACATAAGTCTTGGGTCCCCTTCATCGATGAAATACTTACGAAAAAGGTTTGCTCCCATGTTTTAGTAACATTCAGAAAACAGCCGAATGCAGATTTTCAGTGTCCTCTTTTGTCGTGGGTGACAAAATGTACACATATTAGCACACTTTACATAACTCTCCATTACACGAAAACCGCATAATTTACACTTTAATTCACATACAACATTTAATTACCATTTACCAAATGCCTGTTTGTTACAGTCTAAAATTGTACTCTATTTCAACTATTTTAATAATGTACTATAATTTTAAGCATTAATATCCATTAATTTTAAGTTTCATCAATTTATTTTAATTTCTTAATAAAATAAAAGTCGGCGGATATATGTTCTTAACACGAACAACTTTCAGCGTTAGGCTTATGAGTTTTACATACATACGCAATTATATGAGAATTTATGATGGCAATGACCGCTATCCTGAACATAAAGCAGCCATGTTTGAGCACACAATAGAAGATTGCACAACTATGGATAATTGAGACTAACGCTTTGCACCATCATGAACCAACAGAGCATTACACCACCCTGCATCAGCGATATATCATCATTCAGATAAGCATACATAAAAACCACCGGAGCTCAAACCCTCCCTTCGTGACTTCAGCTCTGATTTCGACTCTTCATGACGACTACGTTCTCAACGGTTGACTTGACTCCGATCTAGAATCGAAGTCAGAATTCTACCCCATACATTAGCAATGACAGCGAAAAGGAGTTTAATAGTTTGTGAATCTACTTTGATGCATCTCGCAACGATCCCAAGATGCGATATCACAACCACACTTTCTTCAATAACAGTTTCAAGGTACGTGGGTTGATTTGCTCTTGTCATTGTTCTAATTTTAGCTCATGCCCTCGTAGTACTTAATATCTATAGTGGAAAAGCTGCGTATGTGTTACGTATGTGGTCAATAAACGTTCCAAATGAGATTTCATACAGTTTCGATATTAATTCTCTCGCTTCGTCTAAATTTAAGCAATATATGTAACTCACATACCTACGTTCTTAAAAACGGCGTGTTAAGAATTTGCATCCAATTTAAGAAAAATGTATTACGTTAGATTGCCCCCTTTCACTCGCTACGTAAAAGCCGCCCTTAGAACGACTGTTACCACATAATTTCACATGAACTTCGCGTTCATTTACGTACCGTTTGTTCCCAAATAAATTACCCTGATAGATAACAATAGCCAGCCGTTCACATAATGATGCTAACAAACAATTAGAGTGAAAAGATTCGCAGCTTATTAGATTACACCGTTCTCAAGGTCAGATAGTTAGATAAGCTTTGAATTGTAATATTGACTCTCCTTACGTATTACCATGTCTTTATTTAGTTTATTTCTTTCCCCTTCCCAACTGGTTTTATTTTAATTCATCATGTCGTCAAATCTATTAATTTATTTATTGTCTTATTTTCCGTGGCGGAGGTAAGGACACAAAAGCCTTCTCTTCCACTCAGTCATGTATATACATAATCTATCCAAGCGGTTAACTTAATATAATGGATAATAATTAAGAAAAAAGAATAAACACTAAGTTTGTACATACAACTACATAAAGGAGAAACAAAAAAAAAACACGGACAAGCAAAGTGAGAGAGAGAGGGGGCACACACACATTTACTTACTTACTTACACATTTTATAAAAGACACAGGCCTCTTCACCATTTATAAGACTAATAATAAAGTACAGAAAAATAACTTATCAGCCTATTTAAAAAGAGCTTTGCATTCTCCCTTATCCATTCCTCCTTTCTGTATTTATTTGTTAATTTACTGTGTTTATTTTATCGTCGAGTGTGTAAAAACTTAAGATTTTGCTTGGAGCAGATGTGCAACCGACTTCTTAAAAGTAAAAATTGACTGTAGCTATCGTATTTCGGGCGGAAGATCATTTCAAGCTTGGAAGGTGGAAACCGTGAAAGATTTGAAATGTAAATTAAGGGACCGAGAGTAATTAGCTTTCTCTTGACCTGCTGTTGTAATCACGGTAGGAGCTAAGCGACTGAAAGCGTTCGTGCAAGTAAGAAGGTTATAGAAGACGAAGTATTTTGAAGAGAAGTGTAATTTTACGCAAGTTGCGTGTTTCATTACATTTAAGCATTGACAATTGTCTATAAGAGGGAGTCACGTGATCTGAGTACTGGAGAAGAAAAATAAATCGAAGACAGGCATTTTGTATGCGGTGTAGTCGCCTGGCTAGTTCATCCTTGAGATTGGTTAGAATCACGTGACAATATTCCAGGTGAGGAAATACCAAGAACTTAACTAGAATTGATTTGATGTGGGTGGGCAAAAAAATGTTTTAAATCTAGCGAGTGAGTGTAAGGACGAGAATGCTTTCTTGCACATTGTATTGATGTGTGGTTTCCATTCTAGGCGCTCGTCTAGGATTACACCGAGGTTTTTTGAATGTCGTAGAGTAGGGTTTAGACATACTGCTGGAAGATGATCCTTTTGCAAGTACTGAGCTAGTTGGACGATACACGTATAAATTTCGATGTACCTAGGTTAATTGTTGTTAGATGACCACTCACTGAGTTTTTGAAGATTCGCATTTAATTTGGGAATAGTGGTTTCTAGGTGTTGTGGGCGACATGATATGTATTTTTGGAAATCGTAAGCGTACAAATGATATTTACAGTGTGAGAGGACAGATTGGGAGGTCAATTATATACATACAAAATAAAAGTGGTCCCAAGACACTTCCTTGGGGTACTCCATGAGTTAAGTAGCGGAGCTAGGAATTTTTACCGGCTATACTTGCGAATTGTTTCCTATCGCACAAATAGTTTTTCACCCATCTAATCCTGGGAGAAATTTTAAAAAATGAGATAATTTCTGCAGTAAGATTTTGTGTTCAATTCACCGAAATATTTTAGAAAAATCTAGAAGCGTTAAGTAGATTATCTCTCTTTTATCCAGTGCCAGCCTGCTAGATCAGTAGCCGTACTGTGATATTTGCGAAATCCTGATTGAAGTGGATCTATTAAATTGTGCTCTGTTGTGCCCGAATTTGGTCGCTAACAGTATATTCAAGCGTCTTTGAGAGGGCAGGAAGGATGCTGATCGGACGGAAATCATCCACATTTAATAGGTTTTGTGTTTTGGGGAACGCTATTTTCCAATCAGTTGAGGAAGTAGCCGGCCAAGCGGTCTGCGGCGGTAGGCCAACGGCTCGAAGGTCCCGGGTTCGAGTCCCGTCAGTGGCATGGGTATGCATTTTAACACTTAACAGCTAAAGGTGAATCGTGATGGGCCGAAGTCCAAAGTTACTAGACTGGCCCATATAAAAAAAAAAGTTTAAATAAATAAAAAGTTGAGGAAGTACCAGACATGAAGCTGAGATTGAACATAGTAGTTATTGGATTAATAATATATGGTAGGATCCTTTTAATAAAAAGAATAGAAATTTGATCGTTACCTACAACAGTGATCCTGTATATAGCTTTTTTAACTGTTTCAGGGCCAATACATTGAAAGGAAAATTCATTTAGAGCATTTTGATGATTTGCGTTATTTGTATCTGGTAAGTTATATTTGGCTGAATTTCTGTGTTTTGTGTTAACGAAATGATTGTTAAACTCATCTGGCGTGAATTTATTATTCATTTGTTGCTTTATTCTTTTTCCTTTAATACCCAACACATAAGCTTTTATCACATTCCTCTTTCATTGGTTGTATTCTGTATTAATTGCGCCGCAAATTTTTGTTTTTATTTGCTAACCAACTGCGTGCATTTGTTTCGTAAGATCCGAAATGGTTCTGTAAATATTTGTTGTTTCTTTTTCGGTAGCTTATGAGTTCTGTAGGCAGCATCGCGTGCCGACATAATAAGACTTCGGATCTATTCGGTTATCGAAGGACATGGGGGACAGGAGACGCGTCTAGTGATGAGATGCACGTGTTTGTTTAGTAATTCATTGTTGAATCATTTAGAAATTGTAACTGGTACCGTACTGAGGGATAATTGTACATTACATTCCAGGACATATATGAAACTAAACGTCAGCGCTTAAAGCAGCGTCAATAATTTTTAGAGAAGTCTCTGTAGGTTATTAATGTTGATATGCGTTTACTTTCGAATCTTAGAGAGTAGCAAGCGAATAACAATGTTATTTGTCAAGATCAAGTCTAGGAGCGCCGCAGAATTAGCTGTGTGGAAAGTGGGATTTAAGGGACAAATTTTCGCTTCCACATTCATATCACCAAACATCAAGACATGTTCATAAAATGGCAAAAACTGTGAGATTCCATCTTCAAAGTTTTGAAGTTAGCCCGAAAAGGAGAGACGGAGTCTATAGATCACGCTGATTAGTAAAAAAATCGGCTTATTCGACATTCTAATATGATGTACTCTGAATTAAAGTCATATTCAGGCGGTGACAGTGCAAGGATCTTTACTTCAGTATGTTCGGTGATGTATATCGCAATACAAATCGACGTGATAAAGATAAGGGGCTTCCCCCGTATCGGGACGGGTGTAAGCCATAATGTTGTTACCGCCCATTACAAACCGCCTGCTTCTTTCAGAATCCTATAATTTCTAATTAAATTAAACCCGGATATATGATAAAGATCGTCTCTTAATTAAAGTTGGTTTGGTCCAAGATTCGCTGACGAGATTCAAATGTAGGTTACTTTGGGGGAGATTTAATTCCTGAATCTCGTGCAATGTAGGTGAAAGAGTAGCCGGGGTTGAGGAAGGCAAAATGAGGTCACTCGCCCGACTTGGTGAAACCGTTATTGGAGGGAGTGTTTGGAAAGTCTTTCGAATCGGAGTTACAAACTGCGTTTCTATATCTGTATTATTTATATACAATATAGCAATGAAATAAATAAATAAAAGTGTGTGTGTGTGAGAGAGAGAATTTTTAGTTATAAACGAACTTACTCGACGATGAAATGTTCTTACTGGATACAAGGTTATTGATGTAACACACTATCGTGAAATACAGTTGGTTACTATATTGGAAACGAGAGGGATTGATATTTTTGTATGCACAGCCCTCGAAGTAAACGACAACCGACACACGCTATAAGATATATATTAATATACACCACAAATACACACATAGTGACATCACAATGTTTGGAAGTCATTCCTTGCAGTCTCTAACACGTCAAGTAGAACACGTAAGACGTCAGTATTGTGTATAAAGAACTTTCAGTACAGCATAACTGTATTATTAAATTATATAGGCCGTAGTACCGAGTACTAGAGGTATGGAATCTGGTCAGCTGTATCAACTGTGTGATTTCCGCCGTAGTAACACATGGGACGAAGCACATTGCCATAACACTTAATAGGGTACGAAAAAAATAAAGATAATACTCTACACAACACAGCACACGCATATATACATAAGACTGGTGGAAAACTGAATAACATAGCTATCAGCAATAATATAAGATAGCTGATGCAAGCTAAAAAAAAGATAATGAGATAACTATCAAAGACATATTGTAAAGCACTGAACACACTTTACTTGCACTTTCTTCATTTCTTCACTGCAGAAGTGTCTCCGGATCACCGTTGGTATTAATGTAATGTTTTTGTTTTTTCCAATTACTACAACTATCCACCCGTCTGAGGTAAGACAGTTTCTGGGGCCAAATTGTTCTTTTTATCAGACCTAACATCTTCATCCTCCTGGCAGTTAGGACTCAGTAAGCATAATGTTTGTATTCTTTCATTTATTTTGCTATTTCCAAACTAAGCCCGTATCCTGATAGGAGACAAAACGAATTATAATAGCACATTTTTCTTGTTGTAAGACTTCCGATGCGGTACGCTGCCGGTCTTTGGCTCCGACTCAGTGACATCTTTTAATCTTCGCTGGAGCCAGACTTATGCTGAGTTTGCGTGAAAGAGTCTCAAGAGGAAGCTTCAGTGTGTTTTTATTTTGATGTTCCGGCAAGCCCCATCTGGCTTGAGCTAAGAAATCCTTATTCATTAAAATGCCTGATACGCAAACGTAAGCACCGAGCCGCTGTAGCTCAGTGATAGAGCTCTTGGCGTAGCATTTCGGAAGTCGTGGGTTCGATCCCAGCGGCCGACTATCCTGACTGAGGTCTTTCCAGGGTTTTTTTCCTTAGTCACACCAGGCTAATGCGGGGATGGCACCTTCCAACATAGGCCCTGGTCGACACCTTCCCGAATCCTTTTCCCTCCCATATCCCGGCCTGAGCCTTAGATGCCTAAATGCCATAAATAAAATTCAGCAAACGTAAACGAAAGGGAAAATTTAATACACTAAATCTCCAAGTAGCCTTCTTAATTAAAAAAAAATGTTAATTTCACTAATTTTACTCTTCAAGAATATAATGAAAAAGAATAGAGTAGAATGCCTCTGATTTTTTTAGAACTTTTCCCTGTGATTGATAAAAGATTACCTGGCAGTGTTAAAAGTTTCTTACCTGCTTTCAAAATTATTTTTGTAATAAACGTTTCTAATCTTCTAAGCATTTTACTCTAAATATCTCTATTTCTTCTTTTACAAAATATACTACACTAAACGCTTTACAAATTTATACAGTTCGGATGAGGCGTTCAAAAGTATTTGATGAAAATAATTTTGTCAGAGGAAGGAAACTTCTGGCCTCTTCTGTCCATTTTGCGTAAATGATATTGAATGTCGTAAGTAATGCTTGACAGTAATACTGTTATCTCTACCTGAGATCTAGAAGCGCCTAAGTCCAATTTTGGGCAAAACGTGATAAGTGCAGCTTTGTAAAGCTTTCGGAAAGCCTCAAACATTGGTTGCTCGATTCTTATTGTAAACATAATAATGTAAATATGTAAGTCTATTATCCAGGTCAGCGTTCCTCAAACTGTAGTCCGCAGACCACAGTTGGTTCTCGAAGCCTGCCTTTGGAGCAGGCGCAAGGTGGCCTGTTGATCCTACCCACTAAAAACTGGTCCGCACTTTAAAATAGTTTGCGGAACGCTGATCTGGGTTGTCGTTTAGTTAGTGCATGTAAATAGTTTTTTTTTTTTTCTGTTTTCTGAAAAACAAAGATTTGTGACTTACGCACTCTCAGGGACAGATATTTTATTCAATCTATAAAATAACTTTCAGGTATCCATTGTTATTTTTAGAAAAACGTAGATTTGTGTGTTGAAATCGTATTGCACTGCATTGTAGACGGGTCAGCGAATACACCATGCATTCATTAACCTGTATTTATTTTGCATACCACTTTAAAATAATTTACAGTTAAAATCTTATTATTATTATTTTTTTTTTTTCAGATGCTCTGCTAGGTCGTAGGAAGTTGAGGAAAGTATACAACCATAGTTCTAGTATTATCATCATTTTTTTTCCTAATTTTTACATGAAGGGCATTCTCGTCTTATGGTTGTGTGTTCATAATTGACAGTATTTTTATAGTACAACACGTTAAGAAATCTCGCAATTTATGTTGCTTTTATTTTACATGTAATCGTTTTTTTGTATGAGAATTGAAAATATACATATTATAAACTGAAACGTTGACTTAGTGTATTAATGTATTGTAGCGCCCAGTTGTGTCTAGGTTAGTATCTTAGACCCAAATCCTGAAGTAATCTAGTACTGAACGTCGCTATTACCAGATCTGTGATCCAGTTTCTAATCCTGCTCATGGTGTTCATCGTGATTGAGGCTTTTTCTCAGTCTCACCACGCATAGCCGATACCTTCCTGAGTCCCAATAGATGTGGTTGCCGTGGGACGTCATTCCTCAGTCTTGGATCATAGATGCCTGTGGTGTATATATATATATATATATATATATATATATATATATATATCCCGGTAATCTAAATGAAATGAATACGTAATTATTACTTCAAAATATATTGTCACGACGTGCGTAGCGGTAATTATCCCAGGAAAAGCCCTTCTATTGGATCTTTTCCCTACCTTTCAGTTTGAGGAGCCCTGGATTGCCTTATTAGTTATCTTTAATGATTGGACATTTCTGTATTCTATAAGTTATTCATATCTAATTTAGATATGTTAATTAATTAGTTTTAGAAATATTTGTGTAGTTGACTTTCTGGGACACCCTGTATATATGGCCACAAGGAATGGCTATGCTGCCATTCTGAAAGTTAGCTAACGATATGGCCAGGTCGTAAAGACGAGAGAATGACAAAAGCCCTTGGAAAAACTAGAGGTGAGGAGTTAGATACGTAGAAATGAGTCATAAAATGGCTTTCTACTCGGCACGGAGTAACATTGTAAAGTGGTAATACGGGGCGGTAACTCTGCTGAGTCTGGTAATATAAGGTAACGGTTAATAAACAAGTATTGCCTAAATATGTGTACATATGAATATTTTGGTAAAATTTTTCCCTATTTATTGTTGATCACGAACTGCGACTGGTGCTTCATTAGCTCGCTCAGTGTGTTAATACTGTTTTATGGATACTTTCCAGATAGCGACTTCTTTCTAGCTGTACCAGAAACTTGTCCTTCGCAGCAGTACTTAAACGGGTACCTTGATAAAATAGCCAGAGCTCATCTCCACTGAGCGGCCGTAGCTCAGTTGATAGAGCTTTAGCTTAGCAATCGGAAGATCCTGGGAACGATCCCAGCGGCCACCCATCTTGACAGTTTTTTCCTGTCACGCAAGACAAATGCCGGCATGGTGCCTACAAACTAGGTCCTGGTCGAGTACTTTACAACATCCTCTCCCCTACACTATCCCGACCTGAGCCTGAGATGTCTAAAGGCCATAAATAAAGTCAAAGTCCAGAACTCATCTCTATCTTAAGAACCCATACACGATCATACAATTTGTGCAACCTCATGTTTGTGCAAACTTCGGTACATACACGTTGTAAGGGCTAGTGCTAACCTGAGTTTATTTTGTGAAATTCTCGGGAGATGTCCGACACGGAACCTACTTGCGCCACGATAGTTATTGCTTGCTTGTCGTCAAACACTACCATAGACGTTCGAACCGCTTATCAAGCGCTAAGTGTTGCGCAACTTATTTCGGACTCGACCGACTTGTTTCACTGTTGTGCAGCTAATCAATCCCTGCCATACACCATCAAAATGTTCGTGCAAAAAGCTTTGATGCGCAGATTGTTTGATCGTGTATGGGGGACCTTTACGCGCTATAGAATCGTATTGTGAATCATGTAAGATGTCATAAGAATCGTAGGCTGCCGGAGTTCGCTATAATAAATAAATTTGGTAATTTGTAATTTATTACAAATATAATAATTTGCAATAAAAAATATGTACTTTTTAAAACTTTGAGTAGAAAAGAACAAGGGAAAAGTCCACTCGCCACTTGAAAAATAAGAAATATCAATCAGATTCCATTTACAAAAATTGTGTGTGAAGCGTGAACGTGTAGATGATTTGGAAATGAAAGTAGTGCGTAATATTATGTTAAAGCCAGATGGGTCCATTCCGGACAACAGGGAACATTTTTTTAATTCCGGTGATGACGTAAGTTGTCAGATTTTGCGGGAAACTTATTAATCCAGAGATCCATGTATAACTGAGCGAGATCCCTTGACAGGAAAATATGAGTAACAGAACGCTGCTAGTGTCAGGGGAACTCAACACCAAACAAAATCAATACACAGTACTTCGCGTGGCATGATAGGTTTGGTTCTAACTTGTAAGTCGAATTCGGTAAGCATTTTTAAATTTCCCGGTTATATGACAGGCAAATCTCAAATGTTACCATATATCATGGCCTAGTGAAGTCAAGGCTAATTCCCCTGTCGCGAGAGACACTGTGATAGCATGACTTGCCCTGATTGGCTGTTGTTGTTGTTACGATTTCCAATGCTTGAATACAGACAGATTTCTCTAAACGGATACTCTTTGCTTAACGACAGTATCTGCCAGTTGCGTCATAAACCATTCAGCCAATCAGGAGGGAATTCTTTACCTGTTATTTACATACCTTGTGTTAAAGGAATGGGAACAGGAAAAGAACAGCCCTGTATCTTGTAGCCTGCATGTGATATCTTGAGAGGACATCTACAAAAATCTTACCAGCTAGTATGCAGAACTTGACACATGAGATATTTTCGTTTTCAGAATAATAGTTTTAATATTTTATGAATGTGAGAACCATATTGCAAACTTACTTGTGAATTCTCGTATCGACGGTTTTCATTAACCCCGCCCACTTCAACACGACATAACTCCATTACAGTCTGAAGGATGCCGTCCTTCCGTGAGAAATCTTCAGGGGGCAGGGAAGAGGAAATTAGTAGTCTAGGTACCATCCCGCTGCAAAACTAATAGATACCCAGAGAAATATGGCCAACTGTTTGCCTCTCCAGTACCTTACCGTACCTTACCGATGATAACCGGGGACTGGGTGTGATCACTGTTAATGCAGTGGCGTTACTCAAAAGATACGTACGAAAAGGATTTTTTTTTAATGCGATACAGAGTGAAACTTCCCATAACGGACACTTCTAACGGCATTGTAACGCTTTCTGTACGCGCCATAATAACTATGCATGTTCATTGCACTTTATTAACGTACAGTACAGTAATTTATGGATAAAACAACAGTATATTAATTCAGTTTGTAGGGTTTTTTTTTTTCAGCTTCTTATGGCCTTGTAAGGGAAATTTCAATATGTATTTCTCAATAGCGGTCCCAACGGTGTCCGCTATTCGGAAGTTTCACTGTAGTATCCTTGATGGAAGTCCAAATAAGACGACAAAAATGTATCGAATTAATTTTAATATATATTGTATAAAAAAAATTGACAATTTAAAAGTGATACATTGACTATACGTTATTTGGCAGTGACGATTTTTTTTCTTACACATTGATTTAGCTTCTCTAAGAACTTGTCCACAATCGTTGTTGTCAAGAAAATGCTTCATGGAGAAAGTTGAAGTTGGTACCATTGCTATATTTCTTGCAGTAGTACCTTACTTCTCTGTTCATAGTTTTTGGACCGCAGGAAAATACTGACACGTCCTGTCTGAAATGTTCGAAAGAAAAAAAAACTATTAGAAATATACATACACAGCATATTTTATACACTGGATTGTTAGGGTTATCCTTTCCAGTAGGTCAGATACATTATTCTTGTTTATCCAGTCTTTGTTTCCTACCTATGGTCGTTTTTATGAAGTGTAAGTTCCATTCATAGAACTTGAATGTACCTGGGGAACCTCGGTGGTTCGAGTGAAATCCAATCAGGAAACGAAACAGTGAACACAGTGAAACTTGTTTTTCGCCAAATAGAAATATTAGGCCTATCAATACGTACATACTTAACTACCACATGTATATACACACGTACACAGTTTTCGAACTGAATTTTAAAAAGAAATGGAACTATGTTTCTCGTGTAAGTCTCTCTATGTACAGTTTCAAACGAAACGTTCAGACTGAAACATACTTCTGTCCTAAAACTCTGTTTAGAGGCACAATTCCGTCTAACAAAAACAGGCATTTAATTATTAACATTAAGCCTTAAAAACTAGATAAAAAAAAGTTGTAGCTTTTCGCACTTCTTGATTTAAAAAAAAATATATATCAAAGAAACTTGTTTAATTTCCAGCTTGCGTGATTGACCACCTAAATTTTGTCTTTGGTACAATCCGACAATTAAACGGTTTGCACTATGATCATAAAATAGTACGTGATAACAACAGAGAATAATAATTTATCAAATTTTAGAACAAAGTAAAAAAGAAAAAAGACAAGAAAGGTTAATGATAAATTGAGAATAATCAAATTCATAATTTATTTTGAAACACAACTTACCCTTTGTACATACTACTCCATTCCCTAAAGGCATCTTTCCAATTCGGTCGTCCTTTAAATATTCTCGGTATTAACAACGGGAATTTCTTTTCTAGAACTCTCTGGAAATAATAATATAATAATTACTATATAAGAAACAAACTAGAAATTAATCCATTTTAAAAATAATCAATCTGAAGTCATTATTCAGAAGACTAATTGGATAACATAAAACATGAAATCTGATAATAGAATTCCATTAGCAACAATAAATAACCCTAACTAAATTATTGTAAAATCAACTCGGTTATGGCTAAAACGTATAATCGACGCAAAAAAATGTTTCTCCTTTAGTAAAAAAGTTCTTTCACCATGTAGGCGATAGTGTCTTTTAACATGACTTCTTGAATACTATTATTATTTTGTTTTTAAACCTACAATTAAACAAAACCGTTTATTTTGGTCAGTATTTTCCATTTAAAAGAATTTACGCAGTTCAACAAAGATCCTTTCCCAATATCGGTAAGCTATAAATAGTTCTAGAACCTTCTTGAGCAAGTTTCCAAAGTTCTGTAGACGAAATTGATGTGTCACTTCTATTCTCTCCAGGTTTAAAATTTCATTATCACCAATTTTGTTCCGTCTATAACAATAGGTTTCTTTCTTTATATCTATCAGGACTAAACCACTGAACAATAATAGTAACTCGTGCTGTCGTCTGACGAATTGGACCATCGGTGTAGCTGGAGTAAGGTCACGTGGCTACTGGCTTGGAAAAACGTCGAATCTGACTGCCTCTGAAGAAATACTATTTTCTTCAAAATGTCGAATTTGATGAGAAAAAAATATTTTCTACATGGCATTTATTGAAATAATCCATTAAATACGTTGCAAGCAAGAAGCATTTTTGTTTTCACCAAGTAAAAAGTAACGTTAACCACGTGTCGTTGTGTGCTGTTCATATTCAACATAAGATTAGTCGTTTATTGTGAAATACTTCAGTGTATTTGCTATAAAAATTCCTGTATGACAATACAGCATATGGGAACTGTGTAGACGCGTTAAGAAAATATGACGAAACAACAGAAAATGATTCTCTCAATTACGTGATAGTACCTGACATTTCCAATTCCCGCAGAAAGGGTCGATTATTTTGCGAAACGAAGAAGGTTCTTGCTTGCAACTCCAGAGAACTCTGCAATGTTGTAGGATCAATATACGAATTTTTACAGACGACGACTCGAACATACAACTGTCACTAGTATCGACGTTGTGCGCGAAAACGTCGAAGAAACAATTATTTTTATTCTGTGTGTAAACAATTTTAAGAACAATAAACTGTCTAATGTGGACTTACGAAAGAAACTTCAGTTATGGACTTTGTATTTCGATTTTTTATGTAACAAGTTTAAGTTCTTAATACGTTTATTTCATACTGTAATTCGTAGAGTACTAATTGTTCAAATTATCTGAGCATTGTTCACTGATCTGCTGACAAAAATGCATGATCCAGCCAAGAAAGGTTAGATGTCAGATGGTAATCACAGCTAGCGTTCTTGAAATTTCAACAATTAGAAACAAAAGTCTGGATGATAATCACAAATATGTTTATTGATGTGCTTCATATAAAGAAAAAATAATAATAAAAAACTTTTTAAAGATATGCTTTTCTTAAACAATTCGTACTTAAATATAAAAAAAATAATTTTGTGTATGCATGACTAAAAAAACATGGGGCGCGCTCTCATATACAGTCACTTTATAAATTCTTCAATTGGTGTGTCCTACGCTTTTCTTTTTAGTCATGCATACACAAAATTACTTTTTAGTACGAATTGTTCAACTATATCTTTAAACATTTTTTTTTTTAATTTTTTTTTTTTTTCGAGTTATTTCGCTGTTAGGATACTTTTTCTCAAGCTAATGTTTTGTGACCCAAATCCTAAAGTGTTCTGCAACGAATCAAACGGAAGATGGGTGCAGGCTAGTATTTATTTTAGGATAAGGAAGTCCATATGAAAAAAATATTAAAATATGTTTTTAAAATATAGACATATATGAAAGTAACAATGGAATATTGTATTGTCACCCGACTTACGTCGCTGTGCAAGAACTCATCATTGTACGACGTCGGGAAATGAGTTAATTTAACGTTGCAAGATTTGAGGACACCACGAACCATTGTGAACTAAAGAAAAGTCTGTAAAAAGTAATTAGTTTCACTTACCTGAATAGAATTTCTAGTATAATTTCGAGTGATATGGAGGCGTATTTCTAATCTGTCAGGTTTGTTCTCCATCCAGAACTTAAAAAGAAAATAAAACTTGATTGAACTGATAGTTCGGGAACATCTAGTAAGTTAGGGATAGCTAGTGACAATTTTTTAAACTATTCACTATTATGTTTACATATATACCATTAAGACTGGGAATAATACGCAGGTGGTGGGATCATATTGAAATTGCGTCCAGGTCTGAACAAAACTGGTCATATTATTTCAACTAGTTCCCGTGGTCTAGTGGTTAAGGTAGCGGATTTTGCATCAGTACTGGGGAAATACGCAGGATTGAGTCATGTTGCACGCCATCTTGATTTATGTTTATAGAGTTCTCGTCAGTTCCACCTAGATTATACCTGGATAAGGGTCTGGTCGCTACCTTTCCTCGAAGAGTGATCGTCAAGAGAGGCCATCCTTCAGAACTGTAACGGATTTCTACAGGGTGACAGTTTAGATTATTCAATCGAAAAAAATGAGGTGGATTCTTGATGGAAATAAGAAGCACCTTATATAAACGTGGAGCGAATTTCTTTTTGTTTTCTAAATACTTGGAGCTCAAAATCGATTCCTTGCAGTGGTAAATAAAAAGGAAATTCACGATAAATTAAAAAAGATGCCTTTAAGAAAAGAAAATACTTTAGGAAGTGTATTTGTATTAATACGACGGATATTACGATTTGAAATGTGATATAATCGTATTGTCAGTGTTTCCTACTTGTGATAAAGTTGATTTTTTTTTCAAAAAAGCACCACGTCAATTTATTGACTATTTGGTATTCTCTAGTGATGATAAACATTAACGCAGTGTTACCAACTGTGAATATTGTACAACGGTAAACGTTGAAATAGTCGATTATCCATGTAACCTGGTATAATGTTTACAGTTTATATCACTACGTATTGTGCTTTTTATGTGATGTTTATCATCACTAGGGAGTAACAAATGTCCAATAAACTGATATACTGCTTTTTGAGAAAAATAAATTTTATAGCAGGTAGGAAACACTGACAACACGATTACATCACATTTCAATTTCGCAAGGCATCTCTTCTAATTTATCACGAAATATTAATAGTATTTACCGTTGCAAGGAGTCGATTTTGCGCTTCCAAGATGGAAACTCTGTATCTCGAAAACAAAATGAAATTGAACCCACGATTAAATGAGTTTTTTTTTTTTTTTTTTTCCTTGTTTTCGTTAGGAATTCATCCTAATGCTTTGGATTGATTAATCTATCAACCTGTATATTTCTGATCACGATGTTCAGCTCATAAAATCTAAATTAAAATAAAAATATTTGGAAAACGAAATAATATATGAAATATCTAATTACGTTGAGAAAATAGATATTAGTCCAAGCGTATTTAGTGAACAAGTGAACACATCTGTGACTGCATTTTCTAGTAACGAACTGTTTTATAGACAGTTTTAACCACATAATTTATCACGAGAGCGAATTTATTCAAACAAAAGATTTATAGAATAACTGCCGGAAACCATGAACTTATATCACTTTTGCAGTACATGGATCGTCTGTTAAAAGACAAACTAATGAAACTAATTTGGGATTCATTACTCCTTGTAGCTTTCATAAGGAAATATACGAGTGGAATTTCAGTATTTTGATTGGTCTTTATAATAAGAAATGTCTTGCATTGGATTGTAAAATCATATATTTGCACAAATATCAAAGATGATGTAGTTATGCAATAAGAAACTAAGCACCATTTTGCATGATATTTAGTTTAAAAAAAAACATTGTAGTGGTCACGATGGCCTACAGTATGTCATGCGAAAACGATCCAACTCCTATCTGGAACGCGTTGTTCCCTAGACACTCAAAAACCAACTACCAGCTGTGGAAACAGTATAATTTTATTTCTACTGTTTCTCAAAGCTGCTCTATCGGAAAAGTAGTTTTGAAATTGATTTCACATTGCATAGCTATGTCCAATTTTCGTCTGTACGTTTGCATTTCTATTATGATCAGCTTTAAAACTCAACCCCTATAAACAGGGACAATAGGATTTCGTGTACATAATAAACGCTCAAGGAATCACACTGAGTACATATATATATGGTCGTCAAAATTTTGTGAAAATGTTCTTTCTACCTCACGAAATACTCCCAAAAATGAAACATTTTGCTTTCATCCACGAATTCTGAGCTCTACTCAAGAAATTATACAATTTTTATTCATTCACTTACAAAAATAATGTCCAAACCATAGAAGAAAATATATAATTCGTCTTTGAAAAGCTCGCGTAGCACGGAGAATGTTAGAATGTAGTACACTGAATCCTCCATAAGATGGCAGCAAATTTGTGAAGATGGTTTGCCATCTAGCGGGGAAAATACAAACTACATGATCATAAAGGCATTCATTCTTTGCGTTAGGCGTTGTAAAGACAAGTCGAACACGTGAAATGATATGGGGTGACCTCTGGATAGGCAAATGTGGAAGAAACACGTGAAAAATCGGGAATAAATAAATATTTAATTAGCAGTATTAGTAAATGGTTGTTATTTCAAAATAAATGTACTTTATCTAGGTTGTTAGCAACATAAATCAGTGCAAGGTTTATGTGTAAAGTTTATTTTAATAGAACACAGAAAAGTCTTACATACTCATAATTGACTTCGACTGAAGTAGAAAATAAAACGCTAACGGAAATGCAATATTATAATGAATAATAATAGCAAATTTTATGAGGACAAGCTTGAAGCAGTACTAATTGATGATTTCCAATTAATTACCTTAATATCATATTATCTAACTTGTCATGTTGTGTGATGTATTCTGGACAATTCAAACGTATAATTAAACAGTAAGTTTTGGTAAAATGAGAAATCTCACTCCGCGTAACTTGGTTGGATTATGTGACCAACAGGAAAAAAGAGTTTCTGAATGTACTGGAGATCTCATTCAAAACCACATGCCTATTAATACTATTACTATCCAAACGCAACATGTATCCATGTATTAAGTACAAACCATGATTCTTTGGGTATGTTCATTTTGTTCCCCAATGAGATTACAGAACATATTATAGGGTGAAATGTTACCTTCTTGTGCAGCGTACAAAGAAGTTGGGCAAACCACAACACAGGTTCCAAGCTGCGACACAGCCACAGTAAGTGAATTCTTTCAGGATACAGCATCTTCCCATTAGCTCTAGAGAAACAAGAGATCCATATATTAACAGTATGTATATATGTGTTACCTGTTCAGGCACAAGAAAAACTTACTTTAACTTTCCTCTTGCATTAAACATGAATAAAGTTAAGGAATGTTACTTGCTAGTGATATGGTCCTTGTTTTGTGTATGTGAATACTATTTATTTGTAGATGCAATTCGATTTTTCACTAATTTTACTCTGAGCTCTTTCAAGAATGCAAACACAAGAGAATATAATACAATACAGAAAAAGATCGAAAAAGAAGGAAGAAAAATCGGAAACAGTTTTAAATAACGTTCGTTCAAGTCTAACGTGACGTCATAGCCAACATGGAGGATCGTATTTATTACTTGTTATCAACTTTCTTCCTTCTTTCAATCCTTTTCTGTGTGTTTTATTATTTTTTACGTGACGTCATAGCCAACATGGAGGATCGTATTTATTACTTGTTTTCCATTTTCTTTCAATCTTGTTCGTATGTTCTATTAATTTTTACGTGGCGTCATAGCCAACATGGAGGATTGTATTTATTACTTGTTATCAACTTTCTTCTTTCTTTCAATCTTTTTGTTTGTTCTATTTATTTTTCGCTGTCTATTTGTGTGTATATTATTGAAGTAGCTGATAGTAAAATCAGTGAAACGTCAAATCGTACATACAAATAAATAAACAGCGTTCACATACACAATCCGGGGACCACATCACGAATAATTATTGTTTGGTTTCCTTACGTGTTGATGTGTCTTTTTGTATGTTACTTGCTGTCTTCATCTGCAATCTTGACGAAAGTTGATATGGAACTCGAAATGTATTGAACATTTTGTTAGGTAATGCGACTCTCTCTTAAAACACTAGACAATGAGTTAATTATTGCGCAGTTTATTTCATTGTAGTGGTGTAATTTTTAATACACAAATGGTTGGTAACTACGTTGGAACGTTACACTAATGCGTTTAACCATTGCAGACGTAACAACTTACCAAATATGGAAAACAATTCATTAATAAATGGATTAGAGATTTTAAAAGTGAGCAGTTAAACTTAAATATTCTCAACAGATCATTCTTAAACTCTATGGCTCCACAGCCCATATCCGGCCTTGATCTGCCGTGCGGTTTCGTTGAAAGGGTCAGAGTAACAACTCCTTTCTGGTTTGTAAGACCGAAGTCCACTACATACTTTTCTAATTCAAATAATTTTCCCAATTGACATCATAACGCTGGATCAACACCTAAATATTGAAGCCCATCACCAAGATTCGAACCCGGAACCGGTCGCACTGAAAGTGAAAGCGTAACCAGCTGACTAAGCACGTTTTAAACTTAGAATCAAAGCAAACTTGATTTAAAAGTCTAAACCTAAAAGAAAAAGAAGAGAAAGATTCTTTGATATTGAAACGGTACTTGCTACCACACGTTTCTTCCTTTAGAATGCCCGAAATATGATCTCCAAAGATTTGTTTTATGGAAGACACTTCTTCCCTTCAAAAATAGGATTTAATATCCTAACTTGAAATAATTATTTAGTTAGTCTGTTAGGATACATCGATATAGGACAACGGTAATAATAAAAGATAAAATTATTTTTGATTCTCTTGCAATCATACGTGATACCAAATTAGAACGGGAAGGGTGTAACCCATAGTGCTGTTACCGCCCATAACATTCATTTTATCTTATCTTTTACCAAGCTAGAAACAAGCTCCCTCTTGAACTCCTTCTACGTCCTCTCCTCGTGAAGATGTGTAGAGGGGGAAACTCGAAACGTTGCGTACATAATAGTGTTATTTTTATAATAACCGTCTACGGGAGAGAATTCTTTAATTAGAATTGTCTCACAACAAGAACAGGTAAGACATTACACTATTTCAGTTCTTGTGTTGTGTTTGGATATGAGCAATTTCTTATCAGGAAAAAAAAAAGAAGAAACTCAGCAAAAACTTAAAATGATCGCCATAGCTTATGATATTTTAACTTTTCTTTTTATCGTGAGGAATTCACATTGTGTCATGCACAAAGAGAACCATTTACATTCTATTTATACACAATTTTTAAACTAAGAGAGACTGTAGCAACACAATTCAATTGTTACATTACACAAAGACTTGAGATTAGCTGATTTTACTCTTAATTTTTCACTGCAAAAAATCTGAGATTCTACACAGAACTTCTGACATTAGTACTATCTGAACTGGCCAATCGAGTTGTGATCAGATAATGTTTCTAGATAAATTCTTAGCGTATGAGGACAAGAATCAGACCCAGAAGAAATCTGAAGCTTTGCATAAAGACTATGGCAACAATGTGCATATATGTGCGAATATCTTCAAATCCACTTAATCCATCAAAAATGAAACTTTCGCTACATGATTTAAGCCATACTGATTACATGATCCTAACACTGCAATGTTACAGTGTTGCCAATTTCTCAATTTT
>JAGDQP010032574.1:0-21213 GCA_022664845.1 Lepisma saccharinum | reverse complement strand
TTTGTGTGTTCTTCTTGTCGCTTACTTTTCTTGTATATTTTTCTTTTTCTTCAATTATATTTAAGATAATTTCATCTCAGGGAACGCCAAGATGAGTAATTTTCGACCCATGTATATTTCTCGTATCAAATAAAGTACTTGTTCAAAATCAAACATTTTAAAGTGTGGGTGTATTTATTGCATTGTATTGTATTTTATTTTCTCAAGTAGATACTACAAAATAATGAAAAGTACACAAAAATTAATATGTCATATTAACCTTGTAACCATTTTCATGGCTGCACAAAAATGTAGGTACCATGAGTCTCTTACTTATTTACACACATAAAATACTACATATAAAATTACCAGAATCAAACTGCCTTACTCTTTCACTCTCACATGTAAAGCACACCGCATCTGTTGTATTCTGATTCTTGCAAATATAGAGATTACATTGCTCACAGTATGCGGAGTACGTGTCTTTACCACTACACAAGCAGCAGCATCCACGTTTCTTTGCTCCTTGATTGAGAAATTATAAAGTGTAGGTCGTTTGGAAAGAGACGTGTGATCATTAGAACCGACAACAACTTGTTATTTTAATATAAAATGACATAAAAATAGTTACACAAAACGCCAAGATTGGGTCAAATTGACTCATGCCTAATTTTCTTAAATTATTACACAATAAATACATGGGTTTAACGTCATTTTCTGCCATAAGATTTTTGGACACGTACGTGAAGAATACACAGAATTTCACTCTTCCATTTAATGAGCAATGGACAAAAATAATATTTTGACCGTATGGGTAATTTATGACCCGATCTTGGCGTTCCTAGTGTTAAACGACAGGAAATACGTTTTCATTTTTTTCATTTATTGTTTCTTTTCTTTTCTTACTAAATGGTCTTTATCGATGTTATGCATGAAACTCCAGAAACAACACAAGCAATGCACGAATTAACTCATTTAGCCAGGAGTGGGGTATTATACGTGATGTAATTTATATAAGTACTGTAGCAAACGAGTTTCAGGGAGGAATTTATCAATGAAATAGATTTGCCAAAGGAAGATAAGCTTAGTAGAAAGGAAAAACGAATGACCATGTACTGTAGAAATAGGAGAACCGACTTCACATTATCATTTGGACCCCCATTAGGAGGGCCCACTTCAACTTTGAGGGGCCAGGACTCCCAAAGCCCCCCCGGGATCGGCGCCCTTGCCAACTACATATCTCAGGAGTGTAGGGTTGCCACCTTTTGATGAATGAATTACGGGACATTCGGCAAAAAATTACGGGATAATTGGAAAAAATACGGGACAGATCTTAAATAACTTAAAATGAAATACCTTGTTGAGCCCTGTACTACTATATGACTATAAGTACAATTTAAAATCTCTATAAAAACAATTACACACAGAAAAATCTGGCTTGCAAATGCTCACACCACAAAAGCACTGGCGGGCGGAAAATGGATATTTCAATTTTGTAAACACTTAACGTTAGTATTTGCACTTCAAAAACTGTCTGTGTTATTTCAACACTTTTGAGTGTCCCTGGGCGACCACCGTTTTGGTCTTAAACAAACGCCACAAACGGTGTTGACTTCGATGATTCAGTACAATGGATGTATTGTCAATGCTGTTTCAAATCAACGAAGAGTGCCACGCTATAACTATCACAGTGTTGAATCACCGAAATCATACAAGAAACGGTGTTGATTTAACACAAAAAGTGTAGTCGTTCTGTAAAAGGTGGCCGAAAAGTATTGAATTGACAGTCCTTTTTGGCAGAGTGTTATCAACTAGAGCAAAGACAATGCTTGAGTATTATATCCCCATCTCCAGGACTCATGTTGGGGGCTGGGGATGTGAACAGATTTGCTCGCTAGTCTGCATAGTAAACAGTTGGGAAAGAGACCATCCCTATTTATTTGTTAAAATTATCGATACGTTGAAAAATATGACTGTGAATTTACTACTGATAATACGGAACGCGTATTTTTTTTTCAAAATACGGGACATCCCATATTATACGGGACAGGTGGCAACCCTACAGGAGGGACAAACATTCGATAAGTTACTTAGTCCTCTTGAACTGCAATGATGGGTGTCATTCAAGAGTTAGAGCTCCGGTCTCTTAGGCAACACAAAAGCTGAAAATTACAAAACACAGGGGGACGATGTACTGAATAGTTATGAAAAACATGGTTGCAACATGTCTCTGAAACTACATATCCTGCACAGCTACCTGGACTTCTCTCCAGCAAATCTCGGAGATTAAGTGATCAGCATGGTGATCAGCCTTATCAGTACTGGAGAAACGTTAACAATGGAAGTCAAAAAATGCTTGCAGACTATTTCTTGGTGTTGGTTAGAGACACCGCAGACACCCACAGGAAGAAGGCCACACGTAACACAGTGTACTAGGTATGTATGTTGGTTGATATATTGTGTTCTTTTACGTATGTATATTGCAATATGTATTTGCTCCCTTGAAACTCGTCTTACATGGTGTTCATAGAGCAACGCCGGTTTTACATTTTGTCTCCCCTTGTGGTCGAGCAATCTCTCTGATTTCTATATGATATACATGAATGTCTAAGGTATAAATTAACGAGTGTGTCGTATGACCACATATTTCATATTTTAATTTCATTCTTTCTTATAATTTTTGGTCAACAGTGTATTTAATTTTGTACAGTTTAAGATTCATATTGTATTAACTTTAAAACTTGTCTCGACGTTTATGAATCACGATCTATAGCTATCATTGTATCAAAGCTCCAAAGGTAGTTATTCTTTATTACATAGCAACTTAAAAGATGTGACAGTGATTTCATTTCCGTTCTCATATACATTCCTAAATTACGAACTACCGTGTGATACCTCGATTCAACCTTGACTCACAAGAACTATGAAATATTATATAAAATCCCACGCGACTTCCAGACAATATGTAATGTGGACACCAATAACGTCATTTCCAAGAAATGAATGTCTTCACCTTGAACTAGTGTTATTCGATATCCTCCAAGAAAATGACTTAATTCAACCTTGAATAAACTGTAATATTCCCACGAGAACCAAAACCATGTGCTTCCTCTCTTTCAAAAACAAACGTATAAATTTGAGTGAAAACCAACCATCGAGATCTCTAGCTCTCTCTATCTCTCCATCTGATACATCTCATACACCTCATAGACCGCAGAGACTTCAGAGACCTTAGAACAGATCAGACAACAGGCAAGACTTAGAATTCTTCAAAATTGGTTTTAAACACGGTTAAACCACTATAAGTGAAAGTGACAGTTTATTTTATAAAGTTCATCCATCCATCACATCTTCCATCAACTACAAATCATCTTTAAAGTACGAAGGTACGTTGTACACTCTAACATTGTCTAAAATGGTATTGTTATTGTTTAGATGTAATTTGGTATTTGGAGCTCAACTTAGTTATTCAAATCTTGTTCATCTTATCTCAACGCAGTTTAATTTAATTTATATTTCATGTATTTGTTAATCGGATACAGTTTGATCTATGATTCATAACGCCGTCACCAACGATATGTATTGGCATTTCTATTTTACGTTTATTGTTTACATATGTAACTTATGTACTTCAGAAACTTAGAAAAACCAATATTAAATGTGTTATTAAATGTTCTTCAGTATTTCCTCGTCTACAGCCAAAGTCCGTTAACGAAGCTGACCGTCGCCTTGCATCTAGGTACCATGCCGACAGCTTGGACTCTTCCCGTGAGGAGCTGTGCTCTAGTAATAGTTTAGACCTCGCGCATACGCCCTCATTACAGTTTTAATGACCCCCGAACTCAGTCGCTAATCATGGTGTTCGGCACCATTAATAGCTTATTAAAGTAAGCAACCCAGTGCGTTATCAAGTGTATGTCCATTGTCCATGTATAGCAAATGTTAAAAAATACCCGGAAGTTTTCAAAAAATGAGTTCTTCGCTAATTTTAATTGTTTTTCTTCTTCAACAAAGAGGGAGCGATAAGTCTCAAATGTACATCCTTGGAATTGGTGTTCAATAAGCTTTACAACGATGTATCATTTGTGATTCTGAGATAATGAATGGGGGGAACAAGAGCGGCCAACGTAAAGGTCTGTGATTCCCTTGAAATTCCAGGCTGAAGTCTAAAGATTAATACTATTAATGGCATTGTTTCTAAATCAGAGGGCGCAGGGCCAAAACTTAGCTCAGATTCGTCTTCAGCAGCTCAAACGTTACAAGCTGTCTTGAAATACTGAAATATCAAATACTTGCAATTTTCAATAAATCGCTTGCTGTCTAGTTGGGAATTCTTAATTAAATACAAATTTACCGATATCTGTTCCATGGCAAAAGTAGCGGCACGAAAGATGATTTTAAAAGTTACCGCCTAATTGCCACACTCTCTGCACCAGCCAAAGTATTAGAAATTATTATACATTCCCACTTACTCAATAGTTTACCGAACTCGCAAGTTTATCGCCGCAGTAATAAATGTTCTCCATAAGATTCTATCCTGTGCATAGTATTAAAATGTTCGCTCAGTTATTTTCTCATTCCAACATGGCTTCTTGCCAAATTAATCGATTGTAGCTAATTTTGGCGCATTCATACATTTCTTAGCTACACATGTCACTAATAAAGGTCAAGTAGATGTAATTTACAAATATGTTCTGAAAACCTTTGCTGTCAATAATTATGACATTCTTCTTAGCAAGCTTGTGACTTTCATCTTCTTAGAAAAACTTTTGCCAGTTGATAGCACTATATTTGTGTCTCCATAAACACCGTGTTCATTACAAAAATATTATAACCAAGAAAAAAGGTTATAAACTTTGGGATCCCACAGGGATCGAGCCGCTTCTTTTGTTTGATTTGATTTGATTTATTTGACTGATAAAGTTAAGGCTATGTAGCCTTCTCTTCCACATTACCAGTAACATGATTAAGCATTTAACATCATACATCAATACACTTACAACTAGGATACAAATAAACATTAAAAAATCTTATTCCACTCACACACGCACACACACACATACATACATATATGAATACTTAATCTAGGTTTGAAACATATTATATACTGCCGTCATATATCACAACAACAAAAAAATATTAATTCATTTCTATAAGTTATAAATTAACTCATTTATTCACACAATTGTGGACATAATATTGTGTGCGGCAATCTGATCGAATTCAACAATAATGATGGAGAACTGCTGCTATTTCTCTCTCTCTCTCTCTCTCTCTCTCTCTCTAATAAATGGGAATATTACAAATATTTGGATTTCATTTCTGCTACTAATATGTTACTGTATTTTCTTTTACATATTACGCTTGATTGCTTTTTCGTGAGCTCTGAAGGCAACGAGTTCCACAGCCGTGTTCCCGTTGCAACAAAAGCCTTGCTATACTGGCATGTTCTGTGTCTCGGTATAACTAAGAGATTATCAAATCGTCTGCTTCTGTGTGTATCATAGGGGTGTTGCAAAGATCTGATAGATATTGAGGACTACTTTTCATTACTGCCTTATGAACTTGACAGGCAATATGAAGCACTCTTTTTGTTTTCTAGTCTAGCCAGTTCAATTTTAGTCTGTGTGGTGTGATATGGTCATATTTCCTGGCCCCGACAACGTACCTTATACAAGAATTTTGTGCGCGCTGTAGTCGATCTGATAAATCAGTTGGCATGTCATTGTTAAGAACGTCTCCGTAGTGGAAAATGGGCATAATTAATGTTTCAACAAGTAATTTTCTAATATTTTCAGGTGTGTAAATGTGGATGCGTTTCAGGGCATGTAATGTGAAATAAACTTTTTTACATATTTCTTTAACGTGAGAACGCCAGGTCAATGTCTCGTCCATTCTAATCCTAAGTTCTTAACATCACTAACGGTTAGAGTCTTATCTTCTAATTTTAATTTAGGTGTATCTGTGTGTGATAATTTCGTGTTGTTGAAGATTATTGACTGAGTTTTCCCTTCATTTAGATGTAGACCATGCTGGCGAGACCATTTGGCTATTGTTGCTAAACATTATTCATTTTATGTATTAGCTGGTCTGTGTCTTTCCGATCACCCTATATATCGATCTGTAAGTCATCAGCAAATAAATGAAACTGACAGTGTGATATAATTTTACTAATGTCATTGACATATAAACAATACAAAAAGGGACCAAGAATTGATCCTTGAGGAACACCATACTTTACATTTACCCAGCTCGAAATTTCATTTGTCACTGTTACCGCCTGCTTTCTACCGTACGGATATGATTTAAACCACTCACACGTGATTGAAGCGAAATTGTATTGCTGCAGTTTGCAAACAAGTATATCTAAATCCACAGAATTGAAAGCTTTACTGTAGTCTAAAAGTGTCATCACTGTGATTTTCTTACTGTCGTTTGAAACTTTTATGTCATCGATAATCTTTGCTAAGGCCGTAACAGTACTGTGATTTCTCCGGAAGCCGGATTGGAATTTATTTAGAAAGTTATTAGTTTCAAGGTAAGTAATAAGTTGCTTGTGGACTATTCTTTCGAGAGCTTTCGATATTGCGGGGAGATTATTTATTGGTCGTAATTCCTGGGGTTTTGTAATTTTACTTTTCTTGGGAATAGGGTGTACTAGCGACGTTTTCCACAGTGACGGATAGGTCCCAGTGTATAGAGAGAAGTTGAAAATGTGTGTTAGTATTGGTGTCACGACATCTATTATTTTATTTATTAATGTAATTGATATATTATCAACTCCAGTTGCATTGGACTTTATACCCTTAATCGTTCTTGCGATCTCTTGTGTCGTCACCGTTTGGAGGTAGAAGGTTTCATGTGGCACGTTTACAAATGTCGTTGAAGCTAGTTCTTTTAGTATTTCCTTCTTGTGCCTACTATTTATTGCAACGTTATGTGTAACAAATTATTCGTTTAGCTCATCTCGTGACCACAAGTCAAGAGGGAGTTAGTGTTTATCTTTTCATCTTCCTAAAACCTTTATACTGTTTCATAAGGATTTTGTGGATGTTTGATTCTGGAAAAGTGTATATATGTATATCTAACTTTGGCGTTTCGAATAGTTTGATTTGTTTTGTTTCTGAGAACACGATACCTATCATAATCGGCTTCTTCTCTACTTTTTCTCCACTTGCGAAAAACAAAATCTCTTTGAGACCTAAGTGCATGAATATTATCTGTTAGCCAAGGTGCTGGTTCGTGTTGCATCCGCTTAGTACTCACATGGGCATGTTTATCGAGTAACTGAAGAATAAACTCATTAAATAAACTCACTTTGTCCTTTATCGAATTTAAAAATTCAGTTTGACGCCACGGAATTTTTAGTGCATCATCAGTGAGGGCATTTGATTCAATTCGCTTTAAATCTCTATATACTGCAATATTACTGTATTTAAGGTTTTTTAATTTATATTCAAAAGATGCATATATTAAGTGGTTTGAAATACTGCTGATTGGAACTTGGCCATGTGTTTCAATATTATTGGGAGTGTTTGTTATAATCAAGTCTAGCAATGAATGTGATTGGTTGACATGGTAAGTGTATTCGGAAGGCAAAATACTTAAATTAAGCGAACTAAGAGCTTCCTTCAACTTTATGCCAACTTTAATATTGCGTTTAGAGTTAAGATTTGTAATTAAGTCTCCAATTATGATTATTTCGTCGTAGTTTGAGACATGCTTTGCAAGTTCTTCTTCGAGGTCCTCTAAAAATTTATTTCGGGTGGTCGATAAACAACAGCAACCATTGTCGTTTTACTTTTAACAGATACCTCAACTACCAAGAACTCTATACGGCCTGAATATTGACAGGGAGACTCTGAGATTATTTTGCATTTTAGTCCCTGCTTGACGTACAGCGCAATGCCCCTCCCCCCTCCCCTGTCTACCCTAAATAAATTATAACCAGGTATATTCAGCAATGATGATGGAAACGATGATTTCGCCCATGTCTCCGAAATTCCGATAACATGAACGTTAACTTTATTAAATACGCATAAAATCTCGTCAAAATGACCGAGCAACGGTTGGGCATTAAAATGAACTACATTGAAATTAGACTCACACTTGTTAAAATTGTTTACCAGTATTGACCTACATTCCTCAAACCTGCCGTTATGGGGACGCTTTCCCCGTGTAAAGGTCGCTGAACAAGCCTCTGCCTCTATCACAAAGGGGTTGTTTCTGAGATTATACAACAGCTCTTTCCAGATCGCCGCTAGGGCGGTATTGCTGTTACTTCTATTAAACAGGGTTACCATATATGTTATAAACCTAAAAATTATTTTTTTTATCTATATTTTTACATTTTTTTTGTTGCAGATTGCCACACCAACACTGTGTACGATTCATTTTGCTGCTAGATGTCAATAAATTAATTATTTACATCTTGAGTTGTGTTGATCCATTATAGTAAATGACACAAAATTGCCGAAGCTCTCCAAACACACTGCATTCACACATACAAAGTAGGTTATAGAAAACACACAAACACTCACACTAAAATAATACATGCTTGGTATTTGGTATTATGCACCAATACACTCACAACAATAAATTCTGTAATAGCCCAGCTAAATATTGGCGGAAGCTTAATTTACCGTTTGTGGCTCCAGTTTATAGCATTTGTATTCTATATCTCAAGAGGAGTTAATATTTTGATCGATATTTATCACAAAAGCACAAACCGAAATGATACAATAATAATAATAAAACAATAAAAACAGAACACCGTAACTCATATGTGTTTTTTCCTCTTTACAGTGATGAAAAGTCTGTCACAGTAGACAGATAGTGTTTTATACCATTCTTTAACACAACCACTTTTCCATCTCTTCTCCACACCTGTTTGTAAGTGAACATTTCAGTCGCTGAGCGCAAGAGGTTGAGTCTTTCATTGCACAAATCTTCTCTGATAGTAATGTTCGTTCCCTTCAGTTTCTTCTTGCTGGAAAATACCGCTGCCCTTGCGCGGTAATTGGTGAAACGCACTATCAGGGCCTTAGTTTTCCCCGGAGATTTAGGACCAATTCGATGGCTTCTGCATATGTCTTTCTGTTCAAGTTTTACGCCTAACTTCTCTTCAAACAGTTTTATTGTTACACTGTCTGTGTTTTCCTTCGCGGACTCTTGGATTCCAAATATTCGTAAGTTCTGTCGTCTTTGATATTGCTTACATTATAGAATTTGAGCCCGCATTTTTTGAATTTCTTCATCTTTCTTTTTAAGTTCCGCCCGTAGTTCACTTGTTTCCTCCGTGTTAAATTTTATGGTATCCTAACGTCTTCGCTCCACAACGTTTGTAACTGATTCAATAACTGAATCAACCAGTAACTTTAACACTTCAGGGGATTGCACTGCTGCTTTCACTTCTGCACGCACTTGTTTCACGAACTCCTCTTGGGTCTGTCCAGCGATGGAGGGTTTACTGACCTTCGGAGATTTCCCTGATTTTGGAGATGTCATTGTTTAATCTTTCATATCAAATAATATATGTTAAATTTAAAACTGTTGCAACTATTCTTGTTTTAACTGTTTAACACTACGTTACATACTTCAGAGTTGCTTAATCTTCACTTTAGCTGTCCTTCATGTCTCTTTTCTTAAACTCTAAACAGGAGCTCACACACACACACCATTCCACCATCTTCGCTTGCCTTCGTTGTTCATGTTATTTGCAAATGACTTGCCTGTTATTGTACTATCCTTCAACAAATTTCTGTTTGCAGATGATTTAAACATGTACCGTAGTGTTTTCTCCGAATCCAACGCTGTCTCCTTACAAAATGATATTAATGCAATCTCCAACTGGTGCAAGACAAACATGCTATTTTCAAACATTATAAAATGCAGTATAATATCTTATACGAGCAAAAAAAAGGTTTGGAGGTTAATGACTCCACTAGTTCGAGTCGATTTTATTACTGATCTTGGTGTAACCATTAGATCTAATTAGACATTCGATATGCACATCAATCGTATTTGTTAGTGAAGCTTAAGTAACATCGAATTTCAAATAAGACTAGGAAGCGATTTCTCGAAAATTGTTGTTCTAAAACTTTATATACAGCGTATGTTAGGTCAAAGTTACAATAAGCTTCAATAATATAGCAACTTAACACGCAGAACTCTCGGCAAACTGAAATTATACAATCTAAATTTGTACGTTTTTTGACATTAACTTAATATAACCAAACTAGCTTTTTGATCCAGCGACCTGTTGATCGAATCTTAACCTACTCTTCACTCGACAACCCTGTCTTGCCTCGATATGACCTTATCTGGTTCCTGTGGCTTGTATCACTCAATATTTTCATTTGAGATTCACATTTTTATTAGAAAGGCATTTCCGGGGGGAGAGTTATTTGCTCACCTCTGCGGGTATTTTTGTTCTTTTCGGTTATATAAGACCATATCGCAATGGTTTTATGTTGATTATATCATCTTAGGTAGAGCCTTTAGACCGTTGGGATCGATGGCGTCTTGGTTAATAAATAAGAACAAGGAGACGGTTGACTTTTTACCGACGCCTTTTTATTATAAAAGTTCCTCTATATGCGATTAATTACAATAAGTACAGTTAATTAACAGAGCACCCGGAACATATACTGTATTGAGATAAATAATGTACTAATGGTTCACCTCTTTACTTGTAGCGATATACGATTCTGATCTAGGTCAGTTTTATAAGGAGTTAAGTGGTAGATGGGATCTGACTCCAGACGAAGTCAGAGAGGATTAGGTATTCCGACTCCAGACCAAATCAGAGGGGGTAGGAAGAGGAGACAACTTTTTCGGATTGAAGTGAAGTGATACTCCTTAGGTGGCTGGTGGGCTTTTTATAGGTCTTTCCAGCTCTTCTTGTAGGCGTGACTTCAGTAACACCAAGTTTCTCCACTTGGAGTCGGTGTCTTCTGCTACACTTTATCGTTTACGTAGACACTATTTGGCTGTGTTTACGTTTATTTGTTTACGTTGTGTCGCGTGTGTTTTATCGACATTCATCCTATTACACTCCCCCTATCTAGGGATTTACTTCTTTTCGGGGAGTTAATCCCTATTGGAATATTCACTTATTGCAGCACTTTTATTTCGCTTTTTCTTTTTATGAGCACTGGATCACTTGTTTATTTTTTTAAAAAAAACCTTGTTTTGTTCTCATTTTTACACTTTTTGTATTAACTTTTTGTAGAGAAAGAAAATAGTGTGACTTAACTTCCCAAAGCAGGGTCAGCTCGTTGAGCGTCATTCCCCTCAGTGGGGTTAAGCCCTTTTTTCTCTTGCATTGGTTCACTTAATATAAATACACCGAATCACTAATTGTGTATCCACTTTCCTTGCTGCTGTTGATTTGTGATGATTTCACTTCTGCTTTGGAGGAAACTTTGTCGTTGGTGTTGTTGATGGGTTTACTTTAAATGCAAATTGACTCAAGGAAGAAGATGTTGTTGGTTCCATTGTTGTCCTCAAGTTCTTCCTTTGGCGTTTTGGTTTATTGTAGGTTATCAAACTAGCGTTGCACATCATATAAAAGAAAGAAAAAGTCACTTTTTATGAAAAATAACACTATTAATAAGACGGGAAAAACAACTGTAATCATCTGAAATGATAGAGTTTTATGATTGCTGTTTAGTTTTTATCCTTCGATGAAGACAATACAAAATTGAGAGGTATGTAGGCTGAGGTTCAGTTTTGTAGGCTGAGGTATCAGTTACACGTTTGATAGGTATTTGGTCGTGTGCCCTTGGTTGTGAACTATAGAATGAAAGAATTGGAGGTTGCGGTACAGTCTGATTAGATTGCTGCACTTTCATTTGGTAGGTTGGATTTTGCTGAAAGGTTTGACTCATAGGTTCACATCCCGGGGGTTCAAGCTCTCCTTTAGAGAAGTCAATGGCAGGTTCTTGCGTAGTCCAGGGAGGTTCTTGCGTACTGAAATTTTGTGGGTTGGTTATTTGATTAGGTATCTGAGTATATCTAAGATAATTTAGTTGCTGTCTGTAATTTTGTTGGTAAGACCAATTTTGAGAGTTTGAATTTTGTATACTAAAGCTTGGATTTTGAGAATAGGTTTAAGTCCTATGTGGAATATGCATTATTTGATATTGAGTTTTTTACTCTTCTAAGTTTCGGAAAGCTTGCACTTTCTCTGCATAGTCTCTTTTCCTCATTAAATCCTGAGATTTTTCTAGGGTTTGCAGTTTACTGTGTAGTTCCTGCACTGTATTGTATGTCTCTAGGGCAATTTTCTTGAGGACATTTCTTTGTAGTCCCAAAGATAAGTTAGGCTTGGTCCTCTTCTGTACATTTTGGAATATTATGCCTAATGGCTCTTAATTTTAGGAGAATGTATGCGTCTATGGATTCTTCTGGGTATTGCTATACTAGATTTCCGCCTTATACTGAGGAAGTCTAAGTCGGCTTAGGCTAACTAATTTCTCCTTTAGCTTATCATGTTATTCCTTCAA
Organism: Lepisma saccharinum; assembly: GCA_022664845.1. Lineage (NCBI taxonomy): Eukaryota > Metazoa > Arthropoda > Insecta > Zygentoma > Lepismatidae > Lepisma > Lepisma saccharinum. The sequence continues at coordinate 8,725 of JAGDQP010032574.1, read as the reverse complement.
ATTGATTTAGTGAATGTAATTGAAAAATTAGATCCAAGGCAACATCCTGGAGATACACTGGAAGAATCTCAACCTTTTTCTCGTTTGTCCATCCTTGCAAAGTGGCTAGGTGTTCGACCAGCATAAATAAGCGGTTGGGATATTCATTTATTGTTCCCGAATATTTTGTTAAATGAGGCAAATTGAAATAAGGTTTTGTAGCCATTTCGTGTTCTTCGTCGGAGCTACTTTCTTTATCTGAACTATCTTTTCCTGTCCTTGCCCCGGATCGAGTTACAGGCATTTATTTAATCATAGAATTCGATATTTGATTAACTTTGCTAAAAACAACTAATATCCAATTATTTATCGAAATATACCTTTTTTTTTATGAATCCGTCCTTCTGGTTGGTAGTTCATATGTTTATACTATTCTTAGGAAGTTTTCGTTGTCGTATTCTTGGTGCTCTGGAGGTAAAATGCACTTTCCCGATCGCTTCGGAAAGAAACACTGATTAGACACCGAAAGTCATAAGAAAAGAATGAAAACCATTGATTTGGCCTCCGAGTCATTTGGCCGAAATGAGGTCACCGGATTAGGCCAGGTGCCAAACATAGACCCGGTGACCAGGAAACCTGATTCAAAACTTAACCCGATTGACCCGGTAACCGGTTTCAGCTCTTATTGTTTACCTAGCCTTATTGCGGGAAACAAAAACTCATACCCACGCAGATTGAACAAGTGGACAGAATAAAAAAATAATTGGGTTGATGAAGATAATTTATTGCCATTTCAACAAGCAGGATAGAAGGTGATCAATACTGTTTATTTGTAGCGGAAATATAGATGGACAGGTATCTATATCAATGTGATTCAGCTCTTTTTCTGTGTTTACAGAGCAATTCCACGAATATATCACACCCAATGGTAAAAATTGAAACGTACCGTGGCTTTATTTCAATTAGCGTAATCGACTCTTAGAAGGTATACGATCCATATTTACATAAATAAATTTAAAAAAATCATTAGTACTATGGTGTAATTAGCTTCTGTTTTTAGGTTATTTAAAACTTCAAGAAATAGCTACAATTTTACTTCATTTTAACAGTCAATTATTCAGGTAAAAATGTAGGAATTTAAAATTTAAAATATGGTAAATTAAACTTCGTTCTTTTCTACATTGATATAAACTATTGGTTTGTTTGTTAATAATCGTCCTCACACCCTGGCAAGCATTATAAAAACAACTAGATAATTATGTCAGTGCGTTGCGCTCCACATATAAAAAGTACTATACACTGCAGAATACTTGTTGGAAAGTAAATTGCTTTTGTATGATGTTTTAGGGTCACTTGCTGAACAAAATGTATTTGGAACTTTTTTGTAATCGCAATAGTTTTTGTGCAAATCATTAATATAGTATGGTCAGTGCGTGACGCTCTCAGATTATGGTGAGTGTGCTACCTCCAATGCACTATGAAACGTACTGTATACTGCAGAATATTTGGTGAAAAGTAAACTGATTTAATGTGGGGCATTAGAGTCCAATACTGAACAAAAAGTATTTCAAACTTTTGTCTAATTACAACAAATTTTGTGTAAAGTATTAACGAGCAATACCACGCGTCACAAACTGACATTCAGATTATACTTTTCGACTGTAATTGCGGTATATCTCGGACAGGTTAAAAAATGCAAATTGCACATATGATATGCTAGCAGAAGTACTGAGGATCACGTTCCCGATTAAATAGCACGTATATATTAAAATACTATTTATTAAATAATATTAAAGTTGCCGTCACGCACTGACATTTTCACAATCAGAACTTACACTTTGATATACATTTCCCAAACTCTCTGAAAGCATGGACCCAACAAAACTCTCTAATGTACTACTTAATAGGGGAATGTTTGAAGTTTTATTTTCATTATAAAAAGGTTAAGTTGTAAGTAGTAACAGCATATAGGAAAATAAAAACAGCCTGACATACTGATATGATCATGCAATCGAGTTTAAATTATAATACTTGCCAGGCCGTAAATAAGACTGGACACAAATAGGTCAGTTATTTATGTCAATATATAAATGAAAAGAAAATAACATGTATACATATTTAATTTTGCATTCCAACATTTTTAGTTTTATAACTCATAATTGAAATTAGTAACATCGTAGTTTTATTACATTTTTAAATAATCCAACATCAGAAGATCACTATGAATGTGTACTGACTTGTTAAATTATTTTTAGTAAACACACATCATATATCCATGGCTGCAGCTTGTATTTCGGCCTAAGCCTTAGATATCTAAAGGCTATAAATAGAATTCATATAGATCATATTGATGCATTAAACACATTTACCAAATATCACATAGTTTGTGAAAACTAAGGTCTATTTTTTGTGTTTGTTGTTTTTGGTTGATTTGGTATGGAATGACCCATTGATCTTGTGCGGTACATTTCTTAATAAATCATTCTATTTTAAAGTTAAAGATTTTTTAAAATGTTTTATTACTGTACAAAATTACTTTGTTTGACATTGTAAATTTAAACTTGAACTTTCTAAATTTAAAATTCTGTTTTCATGTCTCAGAATTTCCTCCGTCTGTTTTCTCCACTTCTCTGAAATTTTAATTGGACCACTGTTGTACGGAGCTTATCAATTAGTTATTTACTCGAATAAATTTTATTCACTGACTCAGATCTTTTAAAGAACAATTTTGTTCATTACAAGTAAATTCATTACCAAAGTAACAGACTTTGAATTTGAATTTAATTTTTAAAGCCTTTAGGCAACTTTGGCTCAGACATAATGAATGATGACGTGATGAATTGGTGGAATGAAGATAGTGTGAGAAAACGGAAGAACCGCCTAGAAAACCCACGCATACAGTGTTTGTCCAGTACAGTGCCCACATGGTATGAGCAGGGATCTAATCGACAACACCTAGCACCAGAAGTGAGCGCTCTACCATTCAACCACTGTGATCCCTTAAAAGACATTGAATTTTGAAAATTCAGAGACTACAAACGCACCTCCTACTCTCAAGATTAGTAAAGAAAATTTACTTTTGCTTTCTTCGTATTTGGTCTAGTGGAAAACAAGCAGAGAATAGACATCTCTATAAATTCTAGATTGGCAAGGTCATGTATGCATTCCAGTGTAATGTGGAAAGAAAGAACTTCTAACAAGAATAAACTGTTTCAGTCTCAATCAAACACGGAATTTCTTTAAGAAAACTCTTTCCGGGAGGAAGGTATTTATACATCTTTCGGGTGTATTTACGTTCTTATTGAGAATAAGAAACTTAGTTCCATGTGATATTAGTAGTTTAAGAAAACTATTCGGGGGGTAAGGGGCCGAGCTCTAGAGTAATATCTTTGCGGTCACGTTACCAAAGAATCATTGCTGTTGTTTAAATTATATTTCATTGTTCTTAAAGAAATATAACTACTAATATTCTGCTAGAGCTTATCTGGTTCGATGTATCGAATACCAATTTTCTCATTTTTAGGCTCCAAAATTTTCACGGATCCTTGATATGTAAATACCCAATATCGCAAACGCTGTACGGCCCAAATATCTTAAGTTAGTGGACATATTTGATTGGACACTTAAACATTTTTGATGACGCACAAACAAGAGGGCACATTATCCTACTTTCAGTCTAATAAAAGGGAAAATTTTGGATAAATTATTTTGTTGATTTTACCTAGAAGAAAACTAAAAGTAGGATCCGTTTCGTATTTTAGTATTTTGCTTGAATAAAACTGTTTTTTTAAATTATAAGGTCAGATGGGTGTTGTTGTTTAAATTATAAGGTACTGTCATCGTTAGAATTAATCCTGTTGTTTTGTTTTCGGATAAAATCGATGGTTCGGCCGCAGAGAGGGTGATTGTCATAATAATTTAATTGCAAAATATACATATTGAATTATTACACTACAATCATCTGACATTTGCCATTTTCTTAAATATAATCAGATATAACGTGTTCTTTAGCAAAAGAAAAAGGGTGTGTTGATAAAGAAAGACTGATACGTCAACGTTATTTACATTCCTTATATTTTCTACATCAATAGTAATTTGTATTTCTCTTGTACACCAACTAGTTTACATGTACTTGTTTCGGAATGAAAACAGCATGAATTCATTCCAAGGCTGTCCAGTTTGGAAGGTTAAAAGGTTATCATTACATAATAACTGCTTACTTTAGAACAAAAATATGGAAAACAAGTGTATTATGATGTTTACCTTGCTTTACATTGATTGTTGCAGATAACTATCATAGGTTAAATCAAGGGAAATAGTAATATTGTTAGTTTGACACAGACATATCTGTATTTACATTTAGATTTACTTAGGGAATTTCCACATCACAAACAAGAAACAAGACTTGATGTATTGTTATTGTCAGTCGTTATCAATTACAAACAATTAATTCAACAATTATTAGGGCGAACGTTGAGAGGAACACAAACTTGGGGAAATACTCCATACAATACGTTAGTCAGTTGTGCAACAACTGAAATATTTGAAATTAATCGCAAAGTAACTTGGTTGAAGATAGGTTCTAAACGTATAAACAAATACGATAACACAAATTAACAAAATTATATTTCCGTTAAATGATGTTGTGTAAATAGTGCATATACTACGTAAGTATTTAATTGTATATATGCTATCTAATAAGTTGTCCTTCTATTTAAAAATTTTATGCACTAAACCACTTTAGATTTTATTTAATTTTACTGCAAGTGACTTACTTGAAGGCAGTAAATAATAATGGATTGAAGCGGCAATTCCTTTAATTAGTTCTGTTCTGAGGAACATATGGCATCATTTTAGTAGCGCAAAGAACGAAAAGTGTTTGGAGCAAATGTGTTAATGTTCAACATTTGTGTTCTGCCTACAATGAAGTTATCACCTAACACCACAGCTTGTCCATATTTTTGTACATCTATTTTAAGACAATATGCATATTAGATATGATATGGAGGTCCAGAGAAAGGATGTCCCTAAGAATGACTTCGTGGACATACATTAGATATCCATGGCATGTTCAAAAATTGGGTCCCTGAAAGGACATTGAGGACATCCAATGAAGGTACAGAAAACGGATGTCACTAAGAACGACATTGTGAACGTCTAACTGAGGTACAGAAAGTGGATGTCCATGTGAACGACATTGGTGAAGTACAGAAAACAGATGCCCATGCGAAGGACATTGTGGACGTCTACTAAATATCTATAAAAAGGATGTCCCTAAAAATTAACATTGTGGATGTCCGAGGAATGTACAGAAAATGGATACCCATGTGAAGGATATTGGGGACATAAAAATATAGATTGTAGATGACCACAGAAAGGATGTCCCTATGAAGGATATTGTGGACGTGCAGAAACTGGATGCCCATATGAAGGACATTGCGTACGTCCATTACATGTACATTCTTTAGAATGGAAAATACGTTTATCAAAAGAACTATATTGTGGACGTCTATTGGATGTCCAGAAATTAGGCTACGTATGAAGCAGAAAATAGACTTTTGTTGTAGGATCTTCAGCGAAAAATATGTATTAATATTTAAGGAGAATTTCCTTCGAAATATGAACAAAACAAACTGTACAGTGTTCAAACTTCAAAGATAAGTTGATAAACTATTTGATATCGCTTAGAAAACTATCTTGGTGCGCAGACGAAACTTTGAACTGAGTCTTGTGGAGCATATGTCTCGGGCACCGATTGACGAGGAGAGTGAAAACGGTAAGGCGCTTTATATTCTATACAGTCAGAGGAATGTATCGATACTGTACAATTACACGGAAGTGACTTAACGTTACTTCAGTGGCATCTTTCAGTCGTATGCTGATGTACGTATAAATAGCTCTCGGAAAGCCTCCAGCAATTTGCCGAAGTGACTAAAGCATCGGATCGCTAAAGCCGGGGGTTTAATTCACACTCAGATCATTTTTTCAGTTTATTTTCTCACAATAGCATTCATTACTTTTTTCCTTTCTTCTTTCAAAAAATGGTATGTTCTTGCTTTCTCTTACACTTCTAGTGTTTACCACTCTTCACTAAAATAGGGAATGTAAAATCAGGTTAAACATATTTTCATTTAACCCAGTGAAATCAACACACATTTTCAACAATTCACACAATTCCCGAAAATAGTTTAGACACGTCAGATTAGATTACCTTTTTTTATACACAGTGGCACCATCCCGGAAAGATGATAAGAAAGAAATACATATTTTTTGAAGTCTTTATAAACGAAGAATGATCTGAACGAAACTTGGACGAAGGTCATAAATTCCACTTTAAATTCAACATCGAAGAAAATGTTAATCATTAAAATGATTCTTATGTCTTTTTAAAAAAAATATAAATCATTTTCTGAGTCCAATTAGATGTAGATTTCTGGAGATGCCATTTGTGATGGTGCCGAACTAGCTTCGAACGCTTCTGGTTTTGTTATTTCTTACAAAAAAAAACTTTTTTTTTCGAGGTCCCCTACATGGTGACACATTTTATAATTTTAGCTTCCCGATTTTTTCACTACCCTCGCTAGCTTTCTAAGCTTCCCCACATAATTTCTTAACAATTTCGAACCCTGATTCTTGGTATCCACATACAGCGTGAACTTTACGAGAGAATTCCATTTCTTTTGTCTTCAGGTATAGTTAAAAACCATCAGCTGTCTGCGGTGGAGTTCGAATCTATTATCTTCTAATTTGTACCTACTCCGTCATTCTTAGTATACTATAAGGCATGGCCAAGTGCAACGCTTTGATTATTCCTTTTACGTTAGGAGGTATATTTTCCTGTTTCCAAAACAGAGACAGCCATGTAGGTTTGAAATCGATAGTTAAGTATGATAATTAGATCACGTGTTAGTGATATTACGGAGAAAATTCAAACAACCCTCAATTCGAATTTATGACTCAGGCTCTGGCCTGGCTGGGGAAGAGGAGTTTGTATAAAGATAGTCGACCAGGACCTACTTCTGTTGGTACCATTTCCTTGGTGTCCCTGAGGAAAACCCTGGACATCAAGCCTCAACTCAATGTCACGATATCCACGATGCTATATTCAAGTATTTATCACGTTACTAGAGCGAAGGGATACTTTGCTTCTCCCCAGATAAGATTCTACCACGCCCTCACTCTTTATCCCATTCATTGTCCCAGTTACGAATCACATTGTAATTTTTACTCTACTCATCATTCTGTGCCATGGATGTAGCTCAAGAGTAATTCTGGGGTGTTTATACCATCAACAATTCAGAACTTTATGCAGAATTAGTATAAATTTACAAGCAATTAAATATGAATTTCGACTCAGAAATACTTTGATCTTCCCAGAAGTTATTGAATTCCACCCGAAACTAATTTTTAGGTACATGCCTGTCCGGAGCCCGTGGCACATGCTCCGCCACCTGCGCTGAAACATTTCGTTTCATTCCTGCACAAAGTTAGTTTGTTTAAGTTACATCGAAACACACCGGAACTTAACGTTGAAACTTCAGCAGTGTCAAATTAGGTTTTTGTAGATTCAAAGGAAATACTCACTAAATGTATGGCTTTCGCTGCACGTCCTGCACAAGTAAGCCGTACGACCGCCCATCCTGACTAAGTTTTGTTTTAGGGTTATCCTCACTCATACCAGCAAATCAAGGGATGGTAGATACAAACTAGCCCCTGACCTACTGTCTTCCCTAATTCCCTCCTCCACCCATCCCGGTGGAGATGTTCCAAGTCCACATATAAAATTCAAATTTAGTTAGAAGTGATTCCAATTTCTAGACATCCATCGGAGGTACACAATGTACTTAACATGGACATCAATTTTATGAATATCCAATGAAGTCTTCGGGATATCAATTAGCTGGACATCAATTGGACGTCAACAATGTCCATCTTCAAGACACCGAATTGCTGAACATCCAGTTGGCGTGCAGAATGTCTTTGTGACATCTAATTTCTGGACGTGTAATGTGCATCCACTGGGCGTCTAGCTCATGTCTAGTATGTCCATGGAGATAGAAGCTACGTGCTACTAAATGATATGGAAGTTAATGGACGTTTTTTGATGTTAGGGGGTGAGAGCGATGTTCGAATCACATTTTGAGAATAGCAACGCCCGAAATATAAAATGGCTCATTTGGTTAATTTCTAAACGACAGTAACATTTTATTCAATGTGAGAGTTTGCGTCACACACAGACATTTTCTTTCAGATGATTTCTTTCGGTAGGGCTCACGAAAATTATAAAAAATACGTATATATTAACTCCAATGAACTAAAATATAAAATTACAATAATGTTACTTAATAATATGTCATACTTCGTTTGTTAACCTCAAAATAACATAAGCAGTAGTTATAGAATATGGTATTATATACGTATTTCGTATACGTATGAGTAATACAAGTATCGAGACTAATTCTTGCAGTGGATCGGTTGAAAGAAAAACGGAAATATGCCAGGAAGAAACAGTGAGCACAGACAGTTGAAGAAACGTATAGTGGACAGTCTGCGCAAGAAACGCAAATGCTGTTTGTACTAGTAGAAAGTGTACGTAAAAATACAATAAGTTCCAATTGTGAAAACTTTCTCTAAATGGTGAAAGAAAATTTTAGGGGAATATACACAAATTTGAAACAAAATAGAAACCAGTCAACAATCCGTTTTCAAAAGTTTGGACTAAAATGTAAGTTCCTGATTTTTCGTG
>JAGDQP010032573.1:9224-21214 GCA_022664845.1 Lepisma saccharinum | reverse complement strand
CATGGTTGATGATTAAACAAGGAGGAATAGTACATGGCGGATTTGTTTTGGTTATGGTGTCGCGGTAGGCCTATTCCACGTTTCAAATTAAGGTAAGTGTCAAAATCAGGAAAAGTTCTGTCCAGTTCAAGGTAATCATTTTAAAGTATTTATGTACGGAGTTTTTTCTTCGATATTTTACATTTAAAAAAATGTTCCTGATTGAGTAGAACCAGTAGGTAGCTTTCGTTGTGAATAAAATTGGACGTCGAGTAAGGCCTAAAACGTTAAGATCCGATAAACATAAGATCTACTAACGATCCGATAAGCACAGACAAGTAACAATTCCAATTTCCTTTTGTGTATTTTTCTTTTAATTTCAAGGAAATGCAGTCCTGTCACCTTCTAATTTTTAGACTTCATATGTCTATTTTTGAGGACATTTCTCATAATAAGTTTTTTACAACGCTGATTTCGGGTATCACCACTGATAGTCATAATATCTTCCATTACATAGGGGGTATAAAGTTTGTTACACCTTCTGAGAAAGTTCCTCCATGACAAGCAATTACGACAGCAAATAAATTGTCTTCAGAACAGTCGGCAAAAGCAACTATCAGCGTTAAAACAAAAAAAAAATCAGACCGAAATCTTATGATCTGAAAAAAGTAAAAATTGACGATTTATCAGTTTGGAGAAGTATGTTGGATAAAAGATATCTTATCAAGCTGAATGAACTGTTGTAGTTCAGGGAGAGACTCCTGAGAGAGTTCTGAAAAGGCAGAATTTTTCTGGTTGTCTTGCTTTCATGAAAACAATATGAAATGATAAACCATTCCAAGAAACTTTCTATTTTAAATTTGAAGGCTGACAGTAACGACACTTTGAACAATATTCTCCGGGTTTGTACCCACAGAATGCAGGAAAGCACGGCAAAACATCCGCTTCGGAACTTTTGGATAGCCATTGTAAGAAGTCATAGGAGCTTCATAGGACAAAAATGAGTTGTCAAATGTTTTTCACTTACAAAGAGACAGTCAATGAGATCATATCGAAACCGAGCCTGAAATTTTACTTCGAGAATCAATCTCCCATAGAGGGGTAATATGCAAGAAATTAGCTGCCCATATTAACAGCAACGTACTGAGATAGGGATTGGAAATTGGTCGAAGTGTACAAAAAGTTTATTATTTATTATTCAGCCAACATAATTAACTTCTGCTTCACTTTCGTTCTAGAATGAAACACTGCTGAATTCTAGCGTCCCATCCCACATTGCAACACGCCTCGACAGGGACGTACTTAGGGGTACTGGAACGCGCCGTAATTCAGATTTTAAAAATCCGTATAATTTTGCCCATTTTACAAAAATAAAATGAATTTCGGTTGGTTCAGACCCCCTAATTACGTCCCTGGCAAGAAGTGCGGAGATGTGGGAGGCGGCGCTGCAACTCGGCAGTGTTTCATTCCAACACGAAAGTGGAGCAGAAGTGATTTATGTTGATTGAATCAAAAAAATAGGCTTTTTGTACACGTCGACCCATACTCCAGCCCCTATCTCGGTACCTTGTACTTAATATGGTCAGATATTTTATATGTATATATTACGTCTCTATAGGACGTAGATTCTTCTGGCAAAACTTCAGGTTAGGTTTCGATATGATCTCATTGACAGTCTCCTTACTCATGTCCTTCCGTGGATCAGCTGGACACATCATGTCTGGCAGTAGATTACAAGAAGCATGGAGTAGTACATATGCATCCAAATCAACAAACAAAATGATCACTGGATATCCCGGAAATACTACTATACAAGGGCTCTCCGGGTCACTTTTTTCACTCTGTCTGCATCAGGCATCATTTTTTCAAAAGGGTTGCATTTGTTGGGATTAACCCATAGAAGCAGAACGTTGTGGTGATTGGAAAATGCCAGAGAATGTTGTCATAATTTCACGCAGCTGACCCTTTTTGTCAACTCATCGCACTTTTATGTTCAACAAATGAGCATTCTGAGGAACTAACATGGCAATTTCGTTAACAAAGGATACTTTACAGTCCGCCGAAGTAAGAAAGCATGGTCAGGTATCCGGAGTGACAGGACCATAGAAGAAACTTGAATACGTTCTATGAACGAATTTGTGGATTAGTACACGGAAGAGGATTACAACCCATACGTACTAGTACAGTGTATACTAGAAATATCTGCTTGCACTGAATTTTGCACTCAGTTGGAACAGTACGTCGATCGTAAGAGAATAAGCTTGCAGTATGAAAGTTACCACGTAAATACATAGCAACTGACGAGTTGGCTAATTTCGTATTCACCCACCTTTTCCATTTGAGAGGAAAATCATGTCTAGATCTCCAGGGATTGTAGAAGATCATCACCAGTGTTCTTCCACAAGCAGGAGGTCCTTCAAAGTAAACTAAGACCTCTCCATTCATCCCAATCTTGCTCTTTCCCTTTGATCTCAACACATATTTATATTTCTTAATATTTTCAATACGTCTTCTTTCTCTTTCTCTCTTTCTCTCTGCTATACGATCTCTGCGTAGTCAATGTCTTAATTATTTTTTCCTTTTCTTCTTTATTGTTTAAAGGATTCTTCGTTTCTTGTCTACTCCCTTCAGCTCTTCTTCATTTCTTATATTCTGTATCCAACTTATTTTTTCCCCAAATTTCTTTCTTCACACCTTCATAGAGTCCACGTTTCTAATCCATACAACACAATACTAGATACAAAACATTTATTTAATCTCTTCCTCAACTCTATGTTCATCCATTGCTTCTAGTGTGTGAACGCCTGTTTTGTCATCGCCATTCTCGCCTTTATCTCTTTTTCACATTTCGTATTCTCACTTAGAATACTATCCAAACAAATACTTGAAGATTTTTCTACGTTTCTTCTTCCAATCTTGATTCTTGCTATGATTCGATTTGTTCCAATTACCATTTCATTTCATTTCATTTACGTTTATTTTCATTCCTTGTTCCTCACATCTTTCCTGTAACTGATTTAACATTTTCTTAAGTGGTATCTCATTTTCTATGCAAAGTAACTACTGTTATTGATGATGGTAATAAGAAATGAACAAAGGATTTTTTCTTTCAGAAAATGGAAAGCATCTCAAGCTTATTGTTGAAAAGTTAGATGGAGTCAGTGATTCCGCCAGATTCCCCCTGTGGGGGTGTCACCCCCAAATCCTCAAGAGTACACCAACTTTAAAATATTTACGGTTAAAAATCGACAGAAACCGTGCACAACTCCACTTACACCCCTCCCAATTTTGACTTTATTCCCCCGAAACTGAAAATCCTGGAGGAATCCCGGGATTGAGTGATGGAAAAGTGATAGTCTTAATAGGATATGGTGATGGTGTCAAATGGTACATGCATGAAATGATCAGTGAGACATGAAAATGGCAAAGTTTCATGCTAACCTAAGGCAGAATGTAAAAATGTAAATCTTAATTTACATGATTGTTTGGAAGCATCACTCAAAAATAAAATTATTCAGTGTAGCAATCAAGTTTTACTTTTAAAAGTTGTATCACTAAATGCACTTGAATGTCAAGGTATAAAACAGTGAATATAGAACATATTTCTAGATTATGATTTTTTCTTTCTTAGCATAAATACCTGAGGTGACCGGAAAATGGTATGTCTCTCCACAGACTGTATGATTCGCTGGGTGTTGTAAGAACAACGAAATCGCAATGGCAATGTATAGTAAAGAGAAACGCTAATTCAGATATTCTACCAGCGCCCTCAATGGAAAGTGTCACCCGCAAATTCTCGAGCACCAAATCTTTAAAGTTTATTAGTTACAAAGGCTATAGAAACACTGCAAAACTCTACTTACACCCCACAAACTGAAAATTCTGGCATAATCTCTATCATAACTATGTACATGTATGCAATATTACAAACAGCACTTTCGAAGTTATTGAATCCATTTTTCAATGTTTAAAGTTTTCACATTAGAACTTGGAACGTAAAGTGGTTAAAAATTGAAATCAAGCTACAATAATGAAATTCGTCAACAAAGAACCTCAATTGTTTTATATAATCTAAAATGGCAAAGACTTAACAGTAGCCTAATCTAACTTGCCTAAGTGTGCAACAAAAAGCTTTCATACACCTTTTCTCTTATAAAATTGAACATATATGGATTCTAGAAACAAGCAAGGAAAGTTTAGAACTTTACTAATCCGAAATTCCGGAAAAATTTTTAATGTTAAAAGATTCTTATTTCTCATCTACGGGGGTAGCGGTTGGAAACCTAGGAACGGGGTCACTTCCCTAAAGTATTCTTGGAAGAAACACTGCATATGTCTACTAAACACAGTTAAATCTACACTTTGCTTCATCCTAGCAACTTCAACATAATATCTCAATTTCTTTGCAACACTAAAACTTACAAATATACGTAAAAATAACGGTAGGAATGCAGCCCAGTATTGTATTTAGCATTCCACCTTCAAAATTTGAGACACTCAAATATATTTCACATTGTAATATAAACTCCACCAGAATACGGTCCAATTATATAAATAAAATTAATGACTTCACCTTGTTTAATTTTGATCTGCATATTGATGTGTACCAAAATGCTATCAAGGTTGATATAAAACTTTGATAAATGTTATTTTATATGGGCCATTCTAGTAACTTTTGACTTCGGCCCGTTACGATTATATTGTTAAGGCACTTCTAGTTAAAATCCACAAACATTCATGCCCCTGGCGGGATTCGAACCCGCCACCTTCGAGTCACTGGTCTAACACCTCAGACCACTCAACTAGCTAGTTAGTCTATCATGGCTGAATCTGATATGATAAACTTGGATATCACATCTCTTTTGCTCGAAATAAAATCAAAATATTATTATTATTGTTTCACACGCAACAACAGCACTAACACAAACTTTCACATCATCACTAAACACACCAAAATCCTTGCTGCTGATCAACTTTGTACACTGGCTATAAACTGCACCTACCTTTGTGCTGTGCATTCTGATGCTTTCTGTGGGTTTGGTAGTATCTCCTACGACGATATGCTTGTTTAGCGGGACAAGATCCCACTGACTTATAGGTGTGAAGTGTTTATACCTTTTATACAACGAACGAGCACTGGTCAACGAACCATGTCATTTCTGCATTACTAGCCCCCCATACATGAAACACAAGAACTCTCATATGAGTTCTTTCGTCGTGTCGCTCGTCACACTGCGGTAACTTGCACTTAGTTATTTTCCTAAAAGAAAGGAAAAACTTGTGTCTTCTTCTTTGTAATTGTATGAATGTGTGCATTGTTTTCGCTTCACAGCTTCGTTGGCTAAGAAAGTTTTCTGTCCCAAAATATAGTTCGCGCCTTTTTTCAGTCTGTGGAACGTTCAACACAAGAAGTGGGGAAATGTACTTGTTTTTATGGATTTAACCCAGAACTGGATTGTTTCAATGAGAAATTCATAACGTTTCTCCATTATTTTAGGATGTTTATCAGTAGCAGCTGATCAATACCATAAAGATCAACTATAATACAGGTAGCTGATAAGTCTTTAGCCTTTGTGCCTAGGAGTGTGATAATAGGAACAAATTTGATATTGCATAAAACCTTCTTTCTAGTTCCTTGTGCCCAAACATGACTCTCCTGATGGACTTTATCCTTGTGTTTTACCTGTGTGAAGTGACCATGGGAGCAATTCAGGAGAGTTTAATTGGAAACTGCTTGGGGGTTGCGATAAAATATCTGTTCTTTCAAGGGAAGTCAGCAAAATAAATTAGAATATTTCACAAAGATTAGGAAGCCATCATCCTTTATACGCCACAGTAAAAAGATGGGTAACTGTATTTAGTACAGGGCATTTCAGCACAGACGACGTGATCATCCTGACTGAGGGTTTTCCAGGGATTTTTCCTCAATCACACAAGGAAAATGCCGTTATGGCACCTCCAATATAGGCCCTGGCTGACACCTTCCCAAATCCTTTTCCCACCCTTTCTCGGCCTGAGTCTTAGATGCCTAAAGGCCATAAATAAAATTCAGATTCAAAAGATCAATACAGACGACAAATCACGAACCTCCAGTCGCGATTATGGCTGCGCTTGATATGATCTTAGAAGATAGGCACATTTCTGCTAAGCAAATAGCGGAGATCCTTAACATTTCCCGTGAACGAGTTGTTGTAATTATTCAGGACATACGGAAGCTTTCCGCGAAATGGATCCTTAAATTTCTCAAGGCAGACCATATATGTGCGCTCGGGTTATCGCGTAAAATCGATTATCCAGCGATTTCAGCGGCGTGGTAACTACCGATGAACCTGGATCTACATGTATGATTCAGAGACCAAAGAACAGTCACGCGAGTGGAGGCACAGCGCTTCTATACACCCAAAGAAGGGCAGGGTCCAGAAGTCAGATGCCAAGATTCTTGCGAATGATTTCTAAGATCTTTAGTTGACTCCTTTGACTTCTAAGATCATTAGCATGATATCAGTATCAGCAATGACTACTGTGCATCACTTCTGCAACAACGCAAGCAGAAACTGATGCCTAAACACCACAGAAAGTTGTCCAGAGAAGTAATCTTCCTCCAAGATAACACACAACCTCATAAGTCGGGGGTTTCATTGCAGAAATTAGTTGATCTGGTAATCGAAGTATTAGATCATCCATAGCATTCCTCAGATTTAGCACCCTCCGAAAACAACCTCTTCCAAAATCTAAGAGAGAAAAAAACACCTCAAAGGGATTCGCTTTCACTGCGTTTCTGAGTCATAAAAGCGTGTTTTCAGGTGCAAACTAAGATATTTTATTTTGGAGGCCTTACCAAGTTGCGAGAACGGTCGCACAAATGTATTTGTCTCCACGCAGAATGGGTTAAATTAAAACCACAACACAATTCCCATATCTCTCATTTTTCTATGTATGGTTATCAGTATCCCTTTGCCAACCCCTAAAGTACTACGAAAACAACTATACGTAACCACACTCTGGCAATCACTGTTTACTCCTGGTTATCCATTTCTATCCTGGACTTCCAGAAGTTCCTGGGTTACTCACTGAGTGCTGACCTTTTTAAACCTTACTCGCTGCTGAGTATTTTCCAGAATTAACCCTAAATATCGCTTGTCTTGATTGACTGATTCACACTAGGATTTTCTTTGTTTCAGTGTATGGCATTTGAAGACCACAGGAAAAGAACGTGCTGTGTCAATTTTTTGGCAAAATTGAGATAAGAGTGCCATCAGTTAGCTATTTAAAGGGCCTTTTAATCAAGCGATGATGCATGAAGTTAACATGAATAGTTTATCTGCTACAAGCAAATCTTTATTTGATGTGCAGGTACACGCAATGACAATTTTAACAAGCTCTCCTGTAAAATAAATACAAAGCAGTTCTTTTCCCCTGGTCTTCATTTGTATTATGATTTCTTAAATAATCACTTCTATGAAGTTAAACCATAAAAAAATGGTAAGTGAAATGGACACTTCACCTTCTTAACAGGGACCATCGATCTTTTAATGATTGAAAAATATTTTAGACATTGAGGAACATCATTGATTAGGCGTAAAGGGTAGAGTTGGTTCAGGTCTAATCTTGACCGCTAATAAATAATATATTGTCCGAATCATAACCACTAGGCAATTTTTAGTGCCTTTTTTTTTTTCTTGACTATTACCTGAATTTGGAATTGAATATTATTTAAGGCCTTTAGCAGGGATATAATGCTAAATTTATAGGTGGGTATACGCTTCGCTTGTTGTAAGGAAACCTTCGCTTATAGTATCCCATATAACTGGATATTTCATAAGTTTTAGGTGGGCATCCTAAAACCGTATTACACGCAGCAACTTTTTCATGAACTTCCTGATGTTATCTTGCTGATGAGCAAGTTGAGAAAAACTTGTTGCAATTACACGTAAGTCGGGAAGGGCATAAGCCATAGTGCTGTTACCGTCCATACCATTCATTTTATCTTATCTTATTACATGGAACTTGTGCATGAACTTCAGCAAATTTCGACACAATAACATTCCAAGCCTTCTCTTTCATATTTCGATTTAAATAATTCTTGCTGTGTACCCGCCACAGACAAGGATGATTTCGGTATAATTCAATAATTTCAGCTAAGAAATTTCGCGTGCCACTCATGATTGAAAACACCGCAATTGAATTGAATTTATATTTAAGGCCTTTAGGCAACTATAGCTCAGGCCGTATGGATGATGATGGGATGAATTGATGGAATGAAGAAAGTGGGAGGAAACGGGAGTACCCCGAGAAAACCCACGCACATGGCATGAGGAGGGATCGATCCGACGACCCCTAGCACCAGATGTGAGCGCTCTACCAACTGATACAACATACATACATACTACACAGTTACTACTTTTTTTTTGTCAAATGGATCTTTTACCTTATATCATATTTCATAATTACAAGTTCACTGCTGGTGGAGCAAATTGTGACTGTTCTCTTTCCACTGTCCGGAGCGCTGTTTTTCGTTTATCAAAGGTTGCTTTTAGTTGTTTAACCAAAATTTTTAATTCGTTCTGATCCTCTAGCTTGAGAACCTCCTTTACCGCTTCTTTCCATCTTACTGCATTCTTTCGCATTAATGATATTTCCCTTATGTTGGAGTACCCTGTTAAATAGGATATGATTTTAGTCTTCTTCTTCCCCACAGATTACGCACCTGCGTACTCCCTTCCCGTCTTTCTTCCTTCCTTCCCATTTCCAAACTCCTAGTCTAAATATGGCAATTACTCGTCTATTTTCCAAATTTATATCAACATAATTATATTTCTTTACGTTCCTTAATTTTAATTTCCAAAAAAAAGACGAAGAGAAATTTTCGTTTGACAATCTTCAATTAATGTTTTTAAAAAGTTATCGGCTAAGAATTTGGTTATTTTGTTTAATTGAATCCCTGGTGTTGTCATTTTTATTTTCAAGCAGTGTGTCCAATCCGAAATTGTTTAAAATTTTGTACACCCCTTTTAACCAGTTTTTAGTGTTTTTGTCTTTAATTTGTGAGGATAAGCATAGTTTCTGTAACTCTTTATTATTTTGATTGTTCAATTTGCGAGATAGAATTTACCGAAACACAAAAAGCACATGAATGGAAGTCAGCATACACAGAAAAAAATATACAAGATGGAAACGTAATACACAAACCTCAAAGAAGAATAATACACTAAAAGATAAGGGGAAATGTCGTAGGCAACCGGGTGGAAATTCCACTTGTGAGTTTCGGAACTACAGGCTGCCGAAAGCTTGGGAAAGTGAACTTCAAAGCTCCATATTTCCAGCACTACTAGTAATAGAGCTGATGCAGCATGTTATTGTTAAAGACTTCAGATATGCTCTATCCAAAAATGCACATTCCAAAATTTACAATTGGCGGTAAGTTATTCCTCAAAGAAAGTAGATTTCCAGATTCCGAAAACCCGATCGAATTTCCACGCGGTTGACTAACACTCTTTTCTTTTAATTATTATGTACTATCATCGATCGAATTTGTCGGTGCCAAACGTTAATACGCCGTATACGTTAGTAATTATAAAAGAAATATATATTAAAAACAACTTTTTTCTCAACAATTCGCACTAATAGTAAAAAATAACTTTGTTTATGCATGAAAAAGAAAAGTATGAGGAGAGCTCTCATATACAGTCACTTTATAAATTCTTGAATTGTAGCACCTTATGCTTTTCTTTTTGGCCATGCATAAACAAAATTATTTTTTACTTTTAGTACGAATTGTTTAAGAAAAATACTAGTATACCTGTTGTGTGATAATGTATTAAAATTGAGGATTAGCGACCCCTGCAAAATTCTTCATTATGATACGTAACCTTATCTTTACTATACTTTCACCTGTAAACCTGTGCTGCATTAACGAAAAAGTATAGAATATACTCGTACTGCTTCGCAGCATTATTTATTATAATAAGATCTTTTAATTTCATGTAATGTTTCTTGATAGGCCTATTCTAGTTATATTTTCTTTCCTCACTTTTCCAAAAATTCTATAAAATCTTCGTCAAATACAGGGGATCAGTCTTCAACATTCATTTTATTCGTCTTTCGTTCAGGACGACCTGTCAAAGTAGCCTTTCATTTAGGCCTATAATTTTCACCACCAGGTACGTCATCTTCATCCAATACAGGAGATAATTCGTCACGATTCACTTTTTTCGTGTTTCTTTCACGAACGATGTGTAGGAAAGAACACCAAACACTTCTCCTTCAGTTGAGACTTGACGGAGAGGAATATGGTTCATTGATGGTTCATCTACATGTTAAGCCGGATATTAAAAGAAAAAGAAGAATGATTAAAATCGGTCCAGTATAACGGCAGGACGGACTAGACAAAATTTGTGATAAATATTCCCCATAAAGAATACATAGGGAAGAACACTCAAACACTTCCCCAGTAGCACACATACGTGTTTTTCAACGTTGGTTTTAGATTCATTTCGTTGATTAATCATTATCAGTGAAAACATACGTTTATTTTAAATCCATATTTCAACAAAGACGTCATTGCGTTGATAAAGACGTTAATACAACGTGTATTCAGTATGTTATTTTCAACTATGGTATAGATTTTATTTAATGTGTTTCTTACTCATGTTATGTCAAAAATTATAATTAAAAACTAATCGAATGATACAAACTAATTTTTATGTTCTCATGTTCACGTTTAAAACAGACTGAAGTTTAAACTAAATTTCAACGAAAATAGAATTTCGTTGATAGGGCGTTAATGTGGCACGTTTTTAACTTTGTTTTATACTATGTTATACATTTCGTTTCACACATGTATTTCTAATTTAATTGCTTAAGCATTATAATTAAAAGCAAATACAATGAAATTAACTACATTTTTCATATTCTCATTTGCATGTTGAAAACAGTTTATATTTAAACGAACATTTAATTTCGTTAATAGGGCGTTAATCTGAAGTGGTTTCAACTATGAGATAAATTTCGCTTTATATGCGTTACTTTTTTGTAAGATGACATATTACACTTATTGAGAAATACAAATTTAATCGTGCAGCGATGGTCAAAGTGTTAAAGAATGGAAAATGCAAATGACAAAGAAAGAAAGTAAGTAAGTGTTCTTTATTCTTATTCTTACATGATGGTGAAACGACGTTCAGAATTTGTGGCACTGCTTTCTAGACTGCCTGTTACTGCAAATACCATCAAAAGGAGTGATTTACAAAGTAGATGAATGGAGCAGATCAGGGTAGTCGAGCGCTTAAACGAACTTGTCTTTCGACTACAAGATCGTAGGTTCGAATCCCACCTCGGGCATGGATGTTTGTGTGTGTGATTTTAACTTGTTAGATTTAAGCGAGGACAAGTTCCATAAAGTTTAAAAAGGTATAATAAGTTAAACAAGTAAAGCCCGCTTAGAGCGAGCCAAGTTTAAAAAAAAATGGATGAAGGAATTAGGCGACGGGCTACCAACGACGAGTGCAGAACGCACCTGGTTCGAACTCCACAGAAGCGATTGGAAAATTTACAGTAGGAAAATCAACACCGTTTATCATGATGAAAGAAACACTTAAAATGAAACTAAATGTGTGTATACCAATAGACAGCATTCATGCTCTGCTTTGGCCAACTGAACACGTTTCTTCTCATCCATTATTCAACGTCGAATAAACCGTTGAACAGGCGGACATTTCTGTACATTTACAACTTGAAAATAACGTTTTGGGTACTAACGTTTAATCCACGTATTTTCAACTTTTGCATGTGTACTACTGGGTTTCTCTTTCAGTTGAGACTTGACGGCGAAGAATACGGTTTATTGATGGCTCATCTACATGTTAAACCGGATATTTTAGAAAAAGAATTATTAAATTCGGTTTAGTGGAACATCAGGACGGACTGGGCAAAGTTTGTGATAAATATTCCCTATAAGGAATACATAGGGAAGAACACTCAAACACTTTTCCTTCAGTTGAGACTTGACGGAG
>JAGDQP010032572.1:0-21215 GCA_022664845.1 Lepisma saccharinum | reverse complement strand
TGTATCTCTTGTTAATCTTTATTACTACCGGTGCGATTCTATCTGAAATTCCTTCAATTTCTGTGATCCGTGACTTCAGGTCTTTATTAATTATAAAGCCAATGTCTGTCGGCTTTCCAGTTTTGTTCCTTTGAAGTAGAACGTGTGCCCTGACGGTAGTTCCAACTGTTCTTCATTCTTCCTCCACACTTCTGATAGTCCTATGATGTCCCACTTAATCCTTGTCAGTTCATTCTGCAGTTCTTCTAATTTGTCCTCTCCTGCAAGTGACTGACAGTTGAGGGTCGCCGCGTATATGTCCGTTCGAGTTGCCGTGTCGGTGTCCTGGCAGTGTACAGTCCAAACCTGGGCATTTTGACCCTCTGACTTCCTGCAGGACTGACCGCTGCCGTTGCCAGCTGCATTCTGTCCTCCGGGCAATGAGGACCTCCGAGGCTGTTTCCTTACTTGTACCATCATATGTAAAGAAAGGAGGGGTGCTGACATTTGACTCACCACGCTGTCAGCTAATGGGGTTAGTGAGCAGCCTAACTTGATGGGTACTAACAGGCCCCACGACGTGAACGTATGGATTGGACATTAGGCGTCTACCCCGGTCGGTTCCCTTAAGCCTCAGCAAGAGGAATTAAGGGGTCACTATTAATATATAACATATTAAATGGTTCCTTATTTTTTTTAATGAATTTTTAAACAAAAAACAAGTGGCGGAACAAAATATAAGAATTTAATTTCTTCACACGTTATACATTTACCGTATGTCAGAAGAAACTACGGCAAAAATTTGAACTTTGATATTTGAATTTGGAGGGAGATACAAATTTGGTTGATGATCGTGAAATATTCTTGTAAGAAAACTTATTTTATATATCTCCAGTGTACAGCTGGCAGCATGGCTGCTCCGCATGGTCTTTTTTTTTATTCCATTATGCAACCAAGCCTTTGGCAAAACGTTACCACCTTTCTATGTGTGCGCAGCGCTTATATAGATGTCTGCATCTGCTAATACTTAAGCATTTAAACTATAATTGCAAAAGTAAAATTGTAATTCTGATATCAATAACAAATATTCCCTTTTCAGAATCATTTTTATATGAGTTACTAAGCATCAGAGAAAGATCTACAATGTTCCTACCAAAGCGTGCACAAATATCATTCAACAAGTGGCAAATTTCTAACTCCCTTCAAAATCAAATATCAAAGTTGAAATTTCTACCGTTGTTTCTCCTGACAAATGTATAACGTGTGAAGAAATTGGATTTTTATATTTTGTCTCACCAGAGATATTGGGCCTCCAATATTCATAAAATGCGAAGTTTTGGATTTTCAAAAATTCATCAAATATTAAGGAACAATACATCAGCCTTCAATATGTTTTAATATGTAATATTGTACAAGAAATCAACGTTAATATTCAATCCCTTCCGGGCGATAAAAGCGCCCTGAAAACGGGAATTGTTTCTATTTCGAGAATCACACTTGGATGCCATTTTGACCAGTTCGATAACGTTTTAGATTTTTCATGCAGAGGACTAAAGTAATCAAGCATTATGTTATTGGACAGAATGGTTTTTGGTTTACATATCCTATAATAAACCAGTCCGCAGATATTACATTTTCCGTAAAAACCTGCTAACACAAATGTTGGTATATGCCGGAATAAAAAATGGCCACCATTAATCAATCAGTTGGTATAAAAATTAAATAATACTCGTTTTGAACTATTCTTATATCAGGGATGGAACGTAACTGGACGATTACCGATGCACTATGCTCAGAACCTTGTTTGAATAAACGTTGAACTATTTATTTTGGATAAACACGAAGTATGGTAAAAACTTTGGTAAACTTTATTTTTATATGGGTCAGTTTAGTAACTTTGGACTTCGGCCCGTCACGATTCGCCCCATAGCTATTAAAATCCACGCCCATGCCCCCTGCCGGGACTCGAACCCGGGACCTTCGAGCCGTTGGCCTACCGCCACAGACCGCACGGCCATCCGGACGGCTGATACTCTTTGGTATAGGTAGAAGTGCCCCCCTAAACAAATACGAGGACACCCCGCGACAATTTGTCTGGCTACACCGCTGAATGAGGAATAACCTAAATCATTTCCTTTTTTGTATATGTTAATCAAGAAATAAAACTTTATAGTTTAAAATTAAAAGATGACTAGAACAAACAACTATTTATTACTGAGAAATAGTTCTTCAAATCGCATTGTCTTTTCTGTGTAAGTTTTTCTGGGTTCTTTCGCTTTAAGTACGTCTAGCAAGATACCGAATTTTTAAAAAATAACTTTTGTGACTTTTACGTACTAAAGCATATGTTAATTTCCTAATACGTTGCGTATTGCTTTAGTTGGTAAACTAAGAAAACACATACAAACAACAGATCTATACCATTTTGGTCAAAGTAGAAAAAAATTCATACTTCTGGGAACTGTATCACTTGAGCTGATACTAAATAGGAGTAGTACGGCAATGGACATCGATGTTACAATTCTAGAAAATCTAATTGATATAATCTGTACAGACTTACAGAAGACAAAGAGAATACAGACAAAATATTAACACAAGAAGACATAATAGGGAGACGAGAGATCTTGAGAAAAGGGAAGATTGTCATTACATCTTGAAGGACATAATTATCACTTGTATAAATACTAATTTTTAAAAAAGTAACAAAAAGAAATAGTACCATTTTTATAGTATATATTTTGTTCGCTGGCTTAATTCCAAAACACGATTATGTTTCTTTAATCTGCTGGCGCAGGGGTTAAGAGGTCACCTTGTAAAAATTTTCTGATATCTTCGGAAACATCGTCTGATGTCTCAAGATGAATTTATTTCTAATGTGGAGTTGAGACTGTTCAAATCAAGACATACATTCTTGTCTCCATTATGTGTGAGCACGGGTTAAACGGTTCTACGGTGAAAACCGTGCCCAAGGAGGACAGTCGCAAAGACAAACCTTCAGCACCTCCTCTGAAGAGTAAAAAGGCCATCATCAGAAGCAGAGAAAACAAAGGTATGGATACGTTTTATTTGTGTTTTTGTTTTTTTTTAAACAAAACCAAACAAAAACACTGTTCTAATTACCGAAAGATCTGACGTAGTTCTCTCGTTATCTTCATATTAGTTTCTTTTGACATGAAAAAAAAAACGTGTTTCTCGCATCACTTCCTGGTTCATGGTTTTAGAATTGCGTTGTAGAAAGTTTATTATGTAATTTGAAGGAAAGAGGCCCTTGCCATGTCTATTTTTCGTTTCAATCTAGAAAATTGTCTGTAAAATATATATTCCAGATGTTCATGTATAATGTACAAATTTAAAAATTAGTGTACAAAGATATAGTTGAATTCCGAACAAATTATAAGACATTTTAAGTTCCAAAATTTCTTAAATTCCAATATTTAATACACATTTAAAAACGTGTGTAAAAATACAATTAAAGTATACAAATTTTAAAAAGAAATTAAGTAATTCGTAATATACAAATTTTCTCGGAAAATAAAATATAATTTTAAATACACACTTTTAGCTTTACTGCACTATTTCTGATTTAGTGAGAAATCTTCATATATCTCGAAAATGACGCACTTTTTGAAATATATTTTCTACGCCTTTCTTGGTCATGTTTCAGGGAGAGAATATGTCAGTTTGTGACATATTTTTTTGGAATCACACTGAATATAATAAGTTCGAAATTGTCAGATTTGATTACTTATCAAACATAAAGTCTTTTTCCATCAGCGTCTTTAAATCGATCCCAGATAGCATGCCAGCTTGCAACAAGGTTTTCAGTCACTTTGCTTTAAGCTTGTCAAAGTTGATATTGTGTTAACTTAATAAACGAGCATGTATCAAATTAGTTGAAACTAAATAAAATTAGTTAATAAAATTCAATATACTTTCCATTCAAATTTTTATGTTGATTTATGTTATTATCTGAACGCCACAGATTACCCAAGTAGCATAATCAATTCAGTATTTACACGTCTCCTTTCTCACTTTTTGTTTAAAAGGCCTACATCAAATACTTTCCGAGCTATAAGCTTTATAAGGACACTATCATTTAAAATATAGGTACATTTGTGACCTCATATCTCTGAACGACTTTGAATTCTGGGCCAAGATTTGGCACACTTAGGTTTTCTGTGATGCGCTTTCATTTGAGCTTAGATTATTTCCGAACTCTACTATCATGTACGGAACGATCCCTTGTACGTGAAAATAGCGCTTGGAAAACGAAGTAGAGTCTGTGATTTCGTTGTCAGGTGAATATAACGATTGGTGTGCTAGTGGTCTTCGGATCGATTCCCACCTAGCCCAACGTTTTTATCTTCTTTACTAAGTACATTATGCTTTTCTTTTCTTCTCCTGTTAATGGTATTTCAATCCTGATTCTTGTAAATTAGGTTCCTTTATTTAACCTTGTTTAAACATGTTTGCCTTGATTTTCTAAGTGTGCACAAGTTGCCCTATTGTTTAAGTAAGCTTTAATCACTGATTAACATTATTATGTTTGATGTGAGTATATATATATCGTAATGTTTACAGCGGATTACTTGTTATTTTACAATATGTTAACAATTCTCATATATTTGTCGTGGACACAATGTTACTATATGAACACCTTAGTTAGTATCTTAAAAATAAAGTTAATTTGTGTATAGTTAAAATAAAATTAGGTCGCAAGTACATTGATACGGCAAATTTCAAAAGATACGGCAAATATTTTCTTGACATTTTCTCCAACTATTAAGATACTTATTATCTTTTTCAAATAAGGTTTCTCTTTAAATTGTCACATAGAACTCGAAATTCAAACATCAATATTCCGGATTTTCTTTGAATCCTAACGATTTGGATAACATAATATGAAGATGATACAGATAATGCACTGAGTGCCATTTTTGTGAACATTGAGTTTTTACAGGAATAACATTGTTGTTAGACCTACAGCATTACATAAAAATCAAAGTCCAAACACATTGCTTAGTCCTTCTATTGGGTGTTTATAAATGGTCAAACGTATTGTTTTCTTTTATATGAAAATACAATTTTAAAAGTTGGAAAATGACACTTTTAGTTCGTTATACTTCAAGTCTTCAAATGTCTGAATTATGTAGACGTCTGTTGTTCGGTATTTCGGATTAAGGATATCAAAAAAGTCATGATTACTAATGTACGAATAAGCAGGATGAATAGTAAGGGGAATAAGCTGTACTTATACGTCGAATCTCCTTGCAACGCATATGGCAAATTACTTGTATAGAGAATTATGAATGAATTGGAAGTCGATTTATAAGATAATTTGAATCTAGTTCTCAGAACTCGGGCTTCTCTTTCTTTGAATAACCGAAATTTTGCTTCATTGAAATTATTTGGACACGCAGTTGCCATTTGAGGCAAAAAAAAATTCAATCCTTAAGCGTACCACCATACATTTTGCGGATGCTGAAGCAAAATACATACAGTCTCACTGGTTACTGTGTTCAAAATACGCGGTGAAATTGGGCCGAGAAAGTTCGAAAAGCCCCTTCAATTAATGCAACTTGTTTGTGTGTGACAAGAAAAGGGGCAAAATACTCGTCAAAATGCAGATCTGCTGTAGATGAAGAAACGCACAGGTTTCGACATGACGAGGCGCTTCACGGTCCCCCATGTACGAGTAGGTCATCCAACGAGGATTTCAAACAAGGACGACGCTGTGATAGTGAGGAAGGTGAATAAGGGTCCGAAACTAATTGATGTAAAACAACTTATTTTTGTGTCTGAGGTAGATTAAAAAATGGAAGAAAAGTAGGTGTTTGCACTAAACCGTACGACGAGTGTTGTAGAGAACCAAAGCCGTTTGTCACCCAGATAAACCAGTGAAATAAACAGATGTTTACTGGATAGTACGCCATGGAGGCTTGTAATTTTGGCCGTCCAGAATAAGTACAACTTGTAAGGTTCGGCGTACGAAGAGTAATTTTGTATGGAGAATACCAACTGCTGAACTGAAAACCAAAACCGTTCATCCAATTGTAAAACACGGTGACGGAAATGTGATGCGGCGTACATATCGACAAATAACGTCAACAAGTTAGTGTTTATGAGTTCAATTTCAAACAATTGTCTAAAAAATCTAGTAATTTCTCGAAGTTTAATGTTTGGTTAAGACCACAATCACGAACACAGCGCCCTCTTTGTGAAGCTATTGATACTTTACAACTGTCCAAATGTGGTCCACTGTACTTCTGCGCATCCTGACCTGAATCCTGGAAGAAATTAAAATTGGACCTAAGGAAAAGCGCTAATTCATTCTAAGGATCACCTGAAGGCGAATCAGTGAATTATGAGCCAAAACATTACACGAATAGACATCTCAAATGAAGCATATGATGAAATAAACTGAATAAAATATCAACACTCAAGCGTCCTAATATTTTTGTTGAACTGAAACTGTTAGGGGGCGAGGAGTTTCGTGAATAGTCTAGAATAATTATATATAGACACTTGTATTCATACATTTATGTACATTACTTAAAAATAAGCTGTTCAGTCATGTAATATGATTTATATTAGCAAAAATTCATAGAGTTGTCATCTGTCCGAATACTTTTGAAAGGATGTGTATATTCACGAAATCTTGAAGTACTGAAACACAGCTAGACAACATATATAATTTCATAAGCACAGCTTATTGAACGATGATACTCTGATTAATTAGGTCATAGTAAAATGTAGGCCAAAACCATTCCAATAGCCTTGAATCATGCCCTTTCTGCTTTTTAAGTAAATAATAGTGTTTCTTGAGTAACAGTTTATTTTTATTTTTCTTCGTATTTTATGATTTTTTATAGGAAAACAATTCATGTGAAGGTCATATATTATTTGTCTATCCCTGAACTCATATACAGATTTAAGAGTAGCTAAGATGCTGACTTATATATATTGGGCAACTATTTATCTTTAAAAATTAAAAAGAAATAAAATTCTCCAAACTTGGGAATCGTATGACTTTACCAGACATTACAAATGTCCTATCCAGACCAGAACAGGCAGTCACACGGTATTCAAAATTCTACAGGTTACAGACTTTTACGATAGAAAGTTCTAAGAAAGATAAGGAAAATAGAATCATCTCAGTAAGCATAGATTGGAAAATGGTTTTCAGTTTTCCAGAAAATCAACCTTGAAGATAACAAAAGTATAATAATTAGGTCAAGAGTATAAATAATCTAAATATCATTATCCAGAGAGTTAATTTATTTCTGAGCAGGGTGTTCTTGCGTTATTGATCTTTTTAATTAAATTATGTCACAATTGACTTACAAAGTAATCAGTCATTTACTTATAGAATGTTCTGAATTTATATTTTTCACCTCAATTTTTATTCATAAACCAATAATTTGTAGACGATTAATTTATTGAATTTGAATTTATTAACGGCCTTTAGGGAACTTTGGCTCAGGCCAGGATAGGGTAGGGGAAAAGGTATTGGAAGAAGGTCGGCCAGAGTCTAGTTTCAAGGTAGAATTCCAATATTTGCCTGATGTGACTAAGGAAACCCCCCTAAAAACATGTCAGGGTGAATAATAGATGGAGTTTGACTGTAAATAAAACTGGGCCGCATTCATCCCTTGCAATATCTTCGGAATTAACTAAGCGAGTCGATCATACGAACCGAAACTCTCATAGGAACCGGAAGCGTCACTGTAGCTGTAACCGGAATAGAACCGGGCCCTGGATGAGCTCTTGATTCTCATTAACTTATCTGCACAGTCACTACATCATACGCTCCTTTCTTTTAATAAGTCTACGCTAAGAGTGCAGTAAAGCTAAGACTGTAGTTAAATTCGTCTTACAAGAAAATATACTGATGGGACAGAGAAAAATTATAAATTTCTTTTTGTCATCACGGTTAGAAAGTCAAAGCATGTGCGTATGCAAGTTTTGGCAACTCGAGTCCAATGACTTTGGGGGAAGTGTGGAAATACATCACTCTTATATTTTCAAAGTGTTGAAAGAAATGAAAAGCAAATACCTAGTTATTTGTACTAGGTAAAAAGGCGCTACCTGTTGGAGGGTATATTCTTCACGGCCACTATCTTGGAATCCGCCATATTGAATTTACGGAAAATACTTTTCTGAAGTCAGTTCTGCCGTAAATGTATAATTATGATATGAGTATGTGACATGATGACGCAACAGCCTGAAAACATCCATTTCATTTTGAAATAACAAGGGAAACCGAAATACATACAAACTGTTCCTGATTATGGTGCCCTATCCATATGCATTTAGTTTTCATTTCCTTTGTTATTTCAAAACGAAATGTTTTCTTTTCTGCCTATTCCATTATTAGACCAGAGTAATATCACATATCCTTATCTCTCACAATAATATATTTATGGCATAACTGACCAGAAACATTAAAAAATAAATCTAGCCCAGAACATCATGTTACACGATCCCCTCCCTATTAAAAAAATCAATCGAGATTCAATATGGCGCACTCCAAGGACGCGGTCGTGAAGAACATATCCTCTAGCAGGCAGATAGTGCCTTTTACCTAGTACAAATAACTAGGTGTTTGCTTTTCATTTCTTTAACCATTTTAAAAATATAAGACTACTGTATTTGTACACTTTTTAATCAGTCTCTAGAAAAAGAATCTGACTTTTATATGATTGATATCTCCCACTCGAGTTACCAAAATTTGCATGGGCACGTACTTTGACCATTTTTTCTGCCCCATCAGTAAGTTTGCTTGTTAGTTATGTTTCACTTAGAGGTGGTTATAGATAAGAGTTCATAATGACGTTGATTCGCTTATGTAGATTAGCAGTGCGTTCCATTTATGGGAGACCGAGACTCTGTCCGGCACTTGACCCGCTCTAGGAAATATAATTAACTGAGAATTTCGGCGTCGAATTTTTCGTGCGCTGGGGATAACATCTCCGGTCCTGGTTCCCCCCTGAAAGAAACACTGTTGAAACACAAAGGAAATAATTAAAAACTCCTTGTTACTGGGTCTAAATCGGGTAACCGAGTCAGGTCGAGTCCGAAGCCTAGACCCGGTTCAAAAATTGAATCGAATGACCCAATTGACCCAGTGACCCGTTTCAGCTCTGACACAAACTGCAAATGCTGGCCTAACAAGCCTAGAACCAGGTTTTGAAATAAACTTAAAGCCCGCTCTTGTTTAACAGGAACTAATAACAGAAATCCTGTTCGCGGATTTTGTCATTTAAACCAAAGAAATTCACAATTCAGCTTTAGCTTGCTATTACATTATCAATAGTTATTTTTCAGTTAATATTAATGCTATTATATTATATATTTCTTTCATCTCATTTTAAGTTTCCTTTCTCCCATCCCTCACCCATAGACCCAGGTAGGTAGGTAGAGAGAGAGAGAGAGAGAGAGAGAGAGACTCTCATTCGCCTTTTGTATAAAATCACATTGGAATAGTGAAGTGAAGACTGTCGCCTGTACCTCCCCACTTCCATTGCTTATTCACAAGCGTGATCCGACTTTGGCCCTCCTACGAGTAAAATTTCCATGTGTGTAGAAAGAACACTCTGGTGCTCAATTTGATATGTGCACCTGTGAGAGCCAAGCATGGACCAGTATTTTGACCCCGGGTCACCCAATTCCTAGGCAGATATTATACCGCTCTGCGACTCAGTCAAAGGAAAAAAAATAACGATCTGTCCACTCCACACGACCATACCCCTTTTACAGTACACCCTTTCCACCTCAAGAGATAATCTACATCACAAAATATCAAATATCTTTTTCAGAAATGTGAAATATAGCTTGCATACACCACCGTTTAACTGCTTGTCATATAACATTCCTTTGATCTAATTAATGGACAAACCACTAAGAAATTGGACGAGGTAAAACGTAATTTTTCGATTCGCCTTATATTCTTTTGAAAAAGGAAGGTTCTATCTGATTTTATATGAGAATTTCTTTTTCTGGAGGCAAGAAGGTAAAACAGAATGAGGCGATTAGTGCTGTAAAAATCTTTTATGCTCACTAACTTATCAATGTTCTCGAAATATACAATTTTTTTTTATTTCACCCTAACTTATTAGAAAGCGTCACATGTTTCAGGTTCACTGCCATCACCTTGATTGACAGCAACTGACAGCTTCACGAGTTATCATATCTCTATGGCTATTAGTTTTCTGTCTACAAGTCGTTCTGCTTGGATTAATGTTTAAGATTTGTGTTAATGGATTTTTCCAGTAAGATTTCTTTTATTATTATTATTATTATTATTCATTTATTTATCTAACTCCTTGTTTACCATCATATTCTATCCTCTGACGTAAATATGTTCCTGTCATTAAGCTTGACATTATGAAGTAACCGTGGCACTATGCCATTTATTATAAACGCAATATTGATAGATTAAATCTGCTCCCTTTGGTGACCGTTGTCTATCAAACAGAAGCTGGAATATATTAAAAAATGATGCCTTCGTTTCATCTATCTATAACACATACACGCAGACATAATAGTCAGTAGTATTCCGTCCAAAGCGGAAGGTTCTTCAAGGAAACTTAAGTCTTCTCCATTCATCTTGATCCTCCTCTTTCTTCTTTGTCTTAGTGCATGATGTATCTTCCTTAATGCCGTCAAGAAGTCGCACCCGCTTTCTTCCTCTTTTTCCTTTAATCATGTAAACCGTCCGTGATCAATATCCTAAACAATTTCTTTTTCTCTTCTTTATCGTCTCAATTATGGTTCGTTAATCGTCTATTCTCTTCAGTTCTTCTTCATTACGATTTTCTTTTTCATTTTCTCCATGTCCATGTTTCGAAAGCTTCCAATGTTACTTCGTTACTCTTTCGTAGACTAAATGTTTCAGTTCCACACAACACTGTACTCCTCAGAAAACATTTACTGTACCTTTTTCCTCTACTCTTTATTTTCAGCGAACCACAGAACAGAGTGTTATCCAGTTTGTTGGTAAACAATGATAGCATCTCACAAAATTATGTAGTAAACAAATTACATTATACATGTCTGAAATTTACCTAGTATTCCTGATATTATGTTATACATATTTGTTTCATGAGCTGCATCAGTTATTAAATTTTGTTTTACTTATGGTCATCTTTGGCTAAGGCCGAGATGGGGAAGAAGAGAGGATGTCAGAAAGAAGTCTGCCAGATCTTATTTGGTAGGATCAGTTTCAGGACCTCCAAAATGCAAATGCAGCGATCTACCAACTGAATTACGACCACTCGATTCATCTATCTGAAATATAATTTTCTTTTGAAAATGCTCCTGTTTGAAAATAAATATACAAGGAGAAATGTTAATTTAGAAATGATGACCAATTTCTTTAACGACTTGTTTGGAAATCAAAATCTGTTAGCTTCATGGAATTTGAATTTGTTTTTTGTTTTTTTCTGGCCTTTAAGCATCTACGGCTCAGATCGGGATAGGGGAGTGGAAACGATGTGGGAAGGTGTAGGCGATAATCTAAGTTCAAGGTACCATTCCGGAACTTATATGGTGTGACTGAGGAAAAACCCTCAATCAAGATAGTCGACCGCTGGGATTGAACCTCCCGAATGCTAAGCCAACGATCTATCAATTAGCTTCATGGAGAAGTATCTTGTCAATATTTTGACGCCTTTGAACTAAAAATACTTAAGAAATGCAGATGTCACTTTGGTAGGGATGTGCGGGATGTGTCGGGACGGGAAGAAACAATCCCGAAAGTTGAGAATTTTTTGGGAATTCCCGAAAGAAAGTAGAGGCCGGGTTGGGATTTTTTTTTCGATTCTCTTCCCGGAATTTCAGGTACCTGCACACCCCTACATTTTGTAAATAACTCCCCAATTGCTTTCACATATAATTTGTAAACGAAACGAAACTTTTTTTTTATTATTGAAAGTAAGTTTTTTAAACTAACTGCAATGTGGCTACAAAGGTTGTGGTAGCCGGCCGAGCGGTCTGCGGCGGTAGGCCATCGGCTCGAAGGTCCCGGGTTCGAGTCCCGGCAAGGGCATGGGTATGGATTTTAACAGCTAAAGGCAAATCGTGACGGGCCGAAGTCCAAAGTTACTAGACTGGCGTATATAAAAGTTTACCCAAGTTTACAAAGGTGACGGAGAAAAACCTAGGATCAGGGATCGTCTAAACAACGTTTTAACCCCTGAGCTAAGCTATGTACTGGAGAACTTACCAATTCAACCAGCCACAAAATTAAAATTAAACTTTAAAGCATGCATTTTATAAACACAACATTTTTGGTAACATAACATAAGCTTCAGAAATAAAATTTATGTAAAATAATGTTTCAAAGCCATGATTTTAAAAGAACGGCTAAAAGTAGAAAACAATTGAACTGCATATTTATAACTTCTATATGACTCTAGGGGAACATTTACAAAATTATATTTATGTTAAGATTACTATCATGTAATAGTAATGACAAGTATTTATTCGGAGTACACCCACCCTTACATCTTAGTCGGACAATTCTTTAAAAGTTATAAGTGGTTGAAAATATTTTCAACATTTTTCTGGTACTTTTTCTAAAAAAAAAAGAAAAAAGAAAAGCGTGATCATATTAAGCAAACATTGAAAGTTAAAAATAACAATTAAGTTGGCATACCGTACAGACGAAGGTGCGAAAGTGCGAAGTCGGTTCCGGAATTCAGAATTTCTTCGAGTCCGGAATGCCGAATTCGAAATTCCGAGTTTAACTGCATTCCGACGTTCCAAAATTACGACATTCCTGAATTTCGACTTTCGAAATACCGAAATTCTTTCGGAGCTTGAGAATTTCAATGTTCCGAAATTCTGACATTCCGGAATTGTAACTTTCGAAATTTTGATTCCCGAATCTTGATTTTCATTCCCGGATATTTCAAAATTCTGAACACTCCTGGTATATAGATTACCATGAGGTTCCTGAAATCGTGGGGCCAGTATATACCCGGCTTAAGAGGATCCTATCTAGGATTTCTGGATGAAAATGTGAGCACGCTTCCGTTAAATCACCACGTTTGAATTGTTTTAAAAAATAAGTAAGGTCTTCAATACAGTCTTTAAAACAAAACACAGACCTAAAATACACATGGTAGTGGAACCTTCAGAAACCCAATTGTATAAACTGTATCACATTCTCCCCGTATTTGTCTAGTATATGAAAAACATTGTTAATATTTTTTTCAGTGCAGACACAATCACACTTTTTACATTTGATTTGCTTCTGCTACTAACTTCAATGTATCGTTTCGCAACATAACATTTCGCAACACTATGGATGTGAAAAGGGATATGCGGGAAGAAAAAGGAAATCAGCTTTCGACATTTCATATCGCTCCTATAATCTTTTAATTTACTGACCTCAAGACCAAAATTCAAACCAATCAACATCTAAAAATATTAATATATTAAGTCATTACTAACCCTGAACATTTTATCAACAAAAATTTATTGATTAACACTATACCACTAGCACTGAATTGCAAGAAAATACGTAATTGTTATACAGTTCGCTGCAATTCAATTAGAAACACACACACGCAGAGAGAGAGAGAGAGAGAGAGAGAGAGAGAGAGAGAAAGAAAGAGAGAGAGGGAGAGAGAGGGATAAAGAGAGAGAGAGAGAGAGAATGAACAGTGAAAGAACCGTATCGCAAACTTCCTCAATTGACAAAACATTTTTTGTGTCTTGACAAAACTTTGAAAGCGTTTCTTTGGTTCACTAATATAAGCATATTACAATTATCTAAGTTTGAATTTCAGTTTCCTTAAAAATTGGAAACAAATCTTAATTTCTGGGTGGAATTATTTTCCTTCTTATAGTACTCCATGAGCGGTGCGAGCCATTGGGCAGTCGCATACTTCTCCCACCCCTTACGAGGCCAGTGTAGTGAGCAGACTGAAAATGAAGAAACTATCAAAAATAAATTTATGGTATAAATTTATGGTGTACCCCTACTGAAGTGCGTAATACTAGCGTGAATTCTTTAAATGTACACAAATTAAAAGAACCTAACCAGCTTTAGAGTCACCGAGCAAAAACGCGCCGGAATCATTACGGTCACTGAGCAAAATTCTAATATCAGTTTCTCTCTACCTGCTTTCGAAAAGGTGCTAGCAAGAGCCCCACTATAGTGTTACCACCCATTTAAACACGTGTAAACTTACTACCAGGCGTCAGACTCTTGACGATAGTATACCAAAGATGACAATTCACCCCTAGTTTCCGGAGAGTTTCCCCGGAAAAAATTTCTTGTTTCGTTTAGAAAGAAACATTCGTAAACGACTTCTGTCTAGGGCTATCAGATGTATTATTTTCAGGACTCTTAATTTTATATTTTTTACTTTTTCGCTAAATTCTTGAAGTTTTTTTTTTTTTGTTACTTCTCTTTTCTAAAATCACATTAGTAACATTCTAATTGATTTAACCACTGGTTTATTCTAAGCTCCGTATTCAGGGAGTATAGATAGAAAGTAGGCCTATTAAGAATAGGCAGATAAGGACGGGGGGAGAAAATGTCGCCAAATTTACTGGAGGAAGGAAGAACTGGAATTATTCCGATTCTCCCCGGAATCATTGGAGAAAATATGGTCACCTTAGTTTACTGCACGGTATCACGTCTGGATAGTGATTCCGCCAGACCCCTCTGTGGGGAGGGTCTTTACCCCCTTTCTCCCAAGTCTCGACAACACCCTCCAAATTTAAATTTTTTGCTGTGAAAAGTCGATAGAAACCGTACAAAACTTCACTTACACCTTTCTAACTTTGACTTTACACCCTTCCCCTCAAACTGAAAATCCTGGCAGAAACCCTGCGTCTGGCGAAAATCCGGTGTCATATTTACCACAATAGTTCCCTCCAGTGTTCGATTTTTATAAATTACGAAGGGGGGGGCATCCTAAAACTAGTGGTTGCTGATAAGTTTCAACCTACTCTCTGTTTAGGTAGAAATACAAAGATTTTGTCTTTGGTTATGGTGATATTCGCAATCAACAATGGGGATGAAATCCTCAGACAACAGGGAAAATCTCCGGCATCCCCCTCCCCGAACACTACTTTCTTCCAACCGCACGTTTTCCTGACGCGACGTCTTATGTCTAGTGCGCGGTCGCTGTTAGACTCCGCTCAAAACATTTAAGCAACACACTTGTGGCGATCAAGTGATTAATTTTTCTAAATGTTTTGACAATTGAGAAAAAGATTAGTACAAAAATTAGGCCGCAGGAAATTTTCATCCGATAAAAGAAATTATAGTGTGTAATCCAAATTCACCATATTTGACGGCTTCGCACCGTGCGGATTTCGGCTTTTCCCAGAAATCAGAGACGTTGAAATAGAAATATTTCGATTAATTTCCAGACATTAAAGGCAATCATGACAGTTCAACTGAAAGACGATCAAAAAATAACACTTGCACTCTGGTTTCAACATACAGTGGCAAGAATGATGAAATAATTGTTCGGGTAAATTAATGAATTATTATCACCGTCTTAATCAAGCTGGTGAGCTTCTGAGAATAGGACCTACAGTTTTTGGAAAGTGGGCACCAAACCTCTTTGTTCCATGGACTTTCAGTGGGACATGAGCCCATGCCCACGCGCACAGAAAGCAAGCGCGCTAACCTATCGGACAACCAGAAGCTTAAGAAAAATGTTTGGTACCCATGGAAGAATAATTACCTTTCTCCCGATTCTATCTGTGCCGTCTACAAGGTCTCCCATTGCAAGAAAGATGCATCAAATCTCATTATTTGGAGTAAGAAAAAAGGCTATTTTTTTTTAATTGGGCACAAAAAACATGAATATCTATTTTCGAAATATTAACCTTCTGCTTTCATTACCTTTCAGTTCTTATGGCCCTCTTCACGATTTTTGTACTGACGTGGGGTTTAGCAGTACTTTTATGGATAACGAAGATTGTCGATTTTATAATTGCCAAGGTAAGTGTTACTTAGTTACGTACAGTGGCGAATTTTTATATTAAGCATTGTCATCGATGGTGACACTCCGAAAATAAAGAAACTTCTCTACGAATAATGCTAATATCAATATTGTCTCCTTTATTTATTTATTTTTGTTTTTGTCCTTTACTGCCTCTGTGTGAAAAAAATGTACTTTTATTTGGAAATTGCAGTGAAAGATTTCCAGAAGTTGTCATAGTTGCCAGATAAAATGAGTTCACAATACGAGCGTTCCTTGAAACTAAATGTCAATATATTAGCTGACTAACACGGATATTTATTAAAAATGTACCTTTAAACTCTGAAAAATATTTTAGTAAGAAATGTCTCCAGCTAATAATTGAGTAGCTATTTTCAATTTTAGATATTCCCTACAGTTCCAAATAATAATAATAATAGACTAATAGTATGCGCGCTTCGCCACTACTTATGTTTCATTAATTATAGAAGCATTTAAAGTATCTACCCACATAGCAGAGTACGTCCCTGGGACGTCCCATTTAGATCCCATTACCGTCAGAATTGTCCTGCTCCCATAGCGATGTCCTAAGGACGTCCGTGGGATAACTCTGTGGGCAATACAAACAGTTCATCCCGTATGGAGGTCCCCTGGATGTCCCCCGGAAAGCCGTGCGGGATTACCTACCTGGAATTTCTATAAATTAAATCGACCTTACTATTATTATTATTTAATTAATTATAACTATACGAAGGATATGCCTTCGTATAGTTATACGAAGGATTAATTATAACTATACGTCCCATGGATGTAAACGGGACTTAAACAGGACATCCTACGGACGTCCCGATATCCTGCCAGGAGATCCGTCAGATATCCCTGGGACGTCATTTTGCTATGTGGGTACTATCTACCGCCCAACTGAGATGGTCTTCAGGGATTTGGCCAGAACTTTGGGACTCGGGGAGTATGGGGGTGTAAATAGAAATTTAGGAGTGTACAGAGTACTTTTTAGAGATTTTTCATAGTTTCCCGAGCAGATTATTCTTTCGTCAAAGGGGGGGGGGGGGGGGATTTAAGATATTAAAGGGTTTAGGCGTGCCTGAAAAAATTCCGTGCTTCCTATACAAGCACTAACTATGGAAGTTTTCCAAGTATCCTGATGTCGATCATATTGCACAAGAGGTAAAATGACACGCACAGTCACGGAAGTATGTAATGCTGGAGTTGAATAAAAACTAACATATTGCTTTTTATTTAAATTCTATTAATGGACCAGATAAGCAGCTGATTAACCTGTGACGTGTCTGACGAACAAATGTGTTAGGCTTAATCTAAACGGTATCTACCTGTATCTAGTCCAAAAATTTAAGTTAAATAGAAACTAAATGCTAGACCATAGACTAAATAATTGCTAGACTCCCACAGTATACACATTTCCATAACTGTAGACCTACTCCCAGTTTTACAATCAACCACTAAGCTTCTACTAGCCAGCGCTAACTTGAGGCCAAGTCCTATTTTGACCAGTCAGCGTACGCAAAATATGACTTGACCTCAACTTAGTGCTGGCTAGAAGCTTAGTGGTTGATTGTAAAACTAAAGGGATTAGTATTTTATTATAAGCCAAAGTCAATGTTTAAAGGTCAAGGGCTGTACAAGAGATATGTGAAGTAGGACTTTGTGAGAGTATCTCGAATACCAGATGAGATGATGAAAAATTATCAATGTGCCTATATAATATTGCATATAAGAATAGGAATTCCATGGTGAACGGACGATAGGCCCATACAAAGAAGAAATGAACCGGAGATTTACTAACCAAGTACAGGAGAAAAAAACATAACGTGCTAACTGAAGGATCGAATGTAGGCAAATCTTATAATTATAGCAGAAAGCTTACAAATCCACGTCGTTAGAGTAATCTTCACCAAACAATGTCAGCCGTATTCAGAAACGTTTTTTTTGGAGACACTAGTGCTGTACTAACGAGTAACGACTGACTATCAATGTTGAAAGATTGTTAATCAATCGTTAGTACAGCGCTCGTTAGTATCAACGTTTTTGAATACGGCTGCACACGTTTACCTTGTTTGACTAGATGAAGGTGGTAGATTGTACCTTGATCCAAAATGTTGACTCTGTAGACAGTGCTGGATTAAGCTGTTTGGGGGTCATGGGCTATGGACCCCGCTGAGACCCCGTGCTCTGTGCAGAGTTGTCTTAACGTCGTTGTGGGTCCATGAGCAAGACAATTTAATGGGGTCCGTACCTGCACAAACCCCCCATGGAAGCGGTAAAATTGGATCGCTAGGATCAACTACATCCGAATCCGATTAAATATTTTACAAAATATTAGAAAAGTAAAGCCTAAGCCTAATGAAGCCTTCGTATCTTGCCACGTAAATCTAAATTCATTCCAACACGAAATAAATGATCACTTTTAAGTTTTTCAGTTCTATACACTACTGCACTAAACCAAGGTTTCTCAAACTATGGCATGCATACCATAACCGGTGTGTGAATCTTTGGATACTGGTACGACAGCTTGTTGAAAAAATAAACAGAAAACTTATAACTGCTCTAATGCATTTTGAATGATTCAACGAGGAAATAACTGACGTCCAGCTCAAGATTCTCAAAATTGAAATATTCGTAACGAAGCACATGCAATATAGAGACAAATGTTATAGGCCTATTTATCATCAATTTGATTTCAGAAACTTAGATTAAAAACAGAACTTACTGTAATTCTGTGGGTATATGCAAGAACCTGGTAATTTACATTTCTGTAGTTTCCAGAAATAGGTTTAAAGATCGTAACAACTAGACCTCGGGTGGCCGAGAGGTTAGCGCGCTCGCTTTCTTTACACGTGGCCACGGGTTCAATTCCCGCCGAGGTCTATTGAACAGAATTGAAGACCTGAATTGCAAAACACCCCAAGTCCACATTTTTCGTAGTTTCATTTTCTGTTCGTCAGCATCTATGTTCCAAAACCTATCCACTTGCATAATTTTACATCCTAACTCCAACTCAAAACCCTTTTTTAATACAAAATATTTTCTGCTGAATAGAATAACATTCCAAGCCCTTGGACTTTTTTTGTTCCTCCTGAAAAAAAAATACTCCGGTGGACTTGGGATGTTTTGCAATTCAGGTCTTCAATTGTATTGGAGTCCAATTTACCCAAAAAAACTGTAGGTTCCGTTCTTAGAAGCTCTCCAGGTCATTTAGGACATTAGTAATAGTTCAACCCCGTTCAATCAATCGGAGCAACTATTGTCCCTTACAGGAGATTGTACAGAAACGCCATGGTTTGTACAACCAAATATTGATTCTGGGCAGTTATTTTTAGAGAACTAAGCTAGGCACCTGTAAATAATTTTAGGAAAGGAACATTTTTTATGTCACCTATCAGGCTCTTGCATGCACCCACAGAATTATTGGCTTAGCACCAAATAAAATAAAAAGAAACATTTCCAATAAATTTTCCGTTACTAATTCCTAGTATACTTTTTTTTTCAATAAGTTTACTCCGATACCTAAAACAATAACTTTTAAATTATTAAAAATATTGCGCAGATTTATTTCAAACAAAAATTAAAAATAATACGCTTTTTATTTCGTCTTTTACTTGTTCATATTGTTGTTCCATTGTATTATTCAAAGTAACCATCATTGTGTTTGCCTACTGTGATCGAGGAACCAGAGAAAAACCTTAGTCAGGATGATCAGTACCGGAAATCGATCCTGAGACCTCCTAATTACAATATAAACACGCTAACGAATGTTCTTCCTCGTTACTATAATCATTACTGACAATATACTCAAACAATTTTAAATATTAGCATTGAAAATTCAGTAATATTAATTTGATGGAACGGCAAATTGTATGAATTTCGGTTTAAAACTTTGAGAACCCATTCAATAAACTAAACAATACAGTGTAAATAGTCTGATATCAACCAGCTTGTAGCAGACGCGTACACATAAGAAAAATGAACAAAAGAATGTCATACATTGCATGGTCTTTGAGAGGTCTACTTGAAGGAAGCTGATTCTGAAATCCTAATCATATTGTAACAGTTATCTCTTAACAGTTGCCATCGCTGAATAAGGAACTGACGTACAATACTTTTCAAATTTGAATAAAATATGACCAAATGAAAGATTTGGAAAGGACATTGCTTGTAAAAAAAAGTATGTAGATTAGCGTGAGGGCCCGTTAGGCCCGTGTGCAGGGTTAGGAACCTCCGGCGACCAATCACCGTCCCCATGTATTAGGACGGCGGGCCCTGTGTTTACCATTTATTTTCAGCGGGACCCCTGCAGCAGTAGGGCTCCTGGGCTACAGCCCCTTTAGCCCCCCACCCGGCTCTGACTCCGTGGACTGTTTTGTCTGCTCCCCCGAGTATGAGTTATCTAAACGTATAACATTTCCTTATGAAACACACACAAGAAAAGCATTTTAACACGATAGCTATTTTATTCGAGTAACATATGAGATTCTTTCATTTGTCTACGCAACGCAAGGGCGGGTTTATGTGTTAGTTCAAATGAAATTGTATATGTTCTAGTCTTTCATCCAAATATGACAACAATTCGAAAGAGGAGTAGGTTCTTGTGGTAAATGATCAGAAGAAAGATAGGAATTGCAAATACTCAAGTACTTGTATACATAACCCGTTACACGCGTCTAGAAAATGTTGTGAAAAACAAGAAAATATTAGGGGAAACGCTGGTAACATGGCCCCACTCTTTTGTTTTAGGTTGTAACTTCAACAATGAAAGATTTTTTTCTATCGGTGTGTGTGTGTTCTTAAATACCAGTGTATGTCTTCTTCTTCTTGTAACCAGTGTTATAACTCAAGATATTAAGAATCAAGAAACTCGGGAAATACGATTTAAAACCTTAATATACATTGAAATTTGGGTCTTGAAAAGTTGAGTTGTAATAAGAAACAATTATTAGTTATATTTTCTTCCAACTTTGTTGCAATTTTATCTGACAAGTAAAGTACCCGAAGTGAGGACTCGAGTTACTCATCAAGTGATACCTTAAATTGAAGCTAGTGACGAGTACAGTACACCTGTGAAATATTAGCTGCAGAGCTCCAGAAATAAAAAAGGTTATGGCTGGTCAAAGTTCAAAGAGAAAGCGAATTGTATTGAAACAAGTCACAACGAAAGGCAGAACAAAAGTCAGAAGGACATGGTTTTGAATTGAAATGCGATTCGTTTGAAGGAAAGAGGCACGTACAAAGTACTACACATTGATATAA
>JAGDQP010032571.1:0-14699 GCA_022664845.1 Lepisma saccharinum | reverse complement strand
ATGTGTAGTAAACATCAGCAGTAAAAGGACTGTGGCACTGGTGTGTCAGTTTGTCCAACCAGGCATAATGTTTGATTGTTTCAAATTGCACTGCGACGATTGGATATTGTATATGTTTTAGTGATGATTAAGAACATACTTAAAGTACACCACAGTTTGCAAACTATGGATGAGAAAAAGATTGTATCATTCTTATACAAACTACGGATCACTCAATCGGAAATCGTTCAGCTTTGCTCCACCTCTTTCAAAAAACTTTATTGTTAATATTCATAATCCTTATATAATTATAAGAAAAGTTCAAAACGGGTATTTTATTTCTATTCCCATCGATTAATTAATGGCCACTATTTTTGGTCGTTTAAAAATGATAATATTTACGTACCGGTGTATAACAGGACACTCTATGGTAGTAAAACACTAACAAAAACCATTTATTTATTTAAATGGTGCCAGATAAGTCTAGTTCTTTGTGTGGAAAGCCTAAAACGTAATTGAACTGGTAACAATGGTATCCAAATGTGATTGGCAAAACAGAATAATTTCTTGTTTTAATGGTCCATTTTGTCAACATTGATCTTTGTACAGCATTGCGTGGTGGAGTAATCCACAGGATCTCCAAAGGAACCTTACGCGCTGAAGTAATCGCGCTCATAAATAGATGATTACGCCGTTTCCACTAAACGCATTTACTAGTGGAAGGAAAAAAACGGCCCGAAAATGTGCCAAAGCCCAGTAATTAAGTGCGAAATATCGGGACTAAAATCGGATCTATCAAGTGACACCCTATGTTTTCTTTTTAAAGTATGAACTTTAAAATAGGACAAATAACATTTAATTCCAGTAATTAATAGGTCAGGCAGTAGGAAAGGCAATCATGATTCGGATACATATAACGAAAAATCTAACAAAGGCGATACAATGGCGACTAATAGAATAGTTCATTCCATCTACCACATTTAACTAAGTTTTCCGGTCGTATGAATGAGGACATGGACAGATTTGTTAATGTTATTGAAGCATATAGCGAATTTACCATCATGGGATGACGATAAGAAGAAACAGGGTTCGCCTATGTATTTACAAGACACTGCATTGGACATGGTTGACAAGATAAAATGAATTGTATGGGCGATAACAGCACTAATGGTGTTTCAAATTCAATGACAAACTATAAGGGCCTATACAACATACAATCATCTGAAAGAGAAATTAACGAGTCTAAGTAGACCTAAAATTTTGCATTACAAAGCGGAAATGGAATTTAAGTTAAAACAAGGAGAGGATGAAACCATTGATGCTTATTTCATTAGGAAATTAAGGGTTATTAGACATAATCTTCCAGAAGCCACTGAAGAAGAAAAAACATTTCTTCAGCATAATAAATTAATTTCGTCATTTTTCTTAATATTGCTCTGGAAACCCATAATTCACAGAGAGATATTCAGAAGGGTCTACTTGCGCTCTAAAAGTCAACATACTTACTCAAGAAAAAATAATTTGTGGAAATGCACAAGCTTTGTATGCATTGGCAGATGATAGTCAACACAGACAACCGACGATAAATTATACTTCTCAAGATCCTATAATTCAACATTTTGCAACTTTGAGTCAACAAATTCCAAATTTGCAACATCAAAGTAGTCAAATTCTTAATAATCAATCGGCAAAAAGCCAAACTTTAAATAGTCAGTATCCTAGTTACTTGCAACCTGTCAAGCAACAACAACTACAACAAAATCCTAATGTCCAAAGTAATGTTCCAACCAGTTACCAACATAACTAACATCCTTCGATAGAATTTATAAATAATCAAACGCCTTACTACTCAGCTTATAAATTTCTACCTATGAACAGTCCTGTAATTAGGGACTTAAAACCAAGCGCCTATCGACATCATGCATGCCGCCTAAGGACCTTATGGACCCAGATAAACCTTACAAATACTAAAGTTCTGAACCTAGCCAAAATCCTCAAAATTCAATGGATAATGTTACCCAAACGTTGGCAGAGTTGTCTCTTATGGTCGTGAAAAATAGTATCAACCCAAACTCGTACTATAAGAAAAACAGTAATAAAGTTGGCAAAATGCACTATAATAAGAAAAAGCATCAATTACAAAAACATAAGAACAATAATAAATCTGGAAATAATAGTGGTACAGTCACCGTCTGCGCAATTTGTTACAAAAGGAACCATACAGCTCAAGACTGTTGGCACAAAGACGGTAAAAATTCGGATTCGGGATACGAATAAATTCGCCCCCGGCGTTAGAACTCAACTATGGCCCGAGGGCTAAGGCTACTAAAAATTATAAGAGCGCTCAGAAGAAACCCAAAGGGCATGCATCAGAGGCCGATAAGGTGAAGAAAGAACACCGATTTAGATTTGAAGCAAGCCAAAAAAAAAAAAAAAAAAAAAAAAAAAAAAAAAAAAAGTAAAAAAATAATAAAATAATTAGAATTATTAGAAGTAATGGTAGTAGCAGTAGTAGTAGCATTAATTTACTTCTTCTTACGTTATACATATTTCTGTTTCAAAACAAATACTATTGGCAACTAGGATTTGATAATAGGTTTGTTTGACTACATATTAGGAAGAAAATAG
This sequence comes from Lepisma saccharinum, assembly GCA_022664845.1. Lineage (NCBI taxonomy): Eukaryota > Metazoa > Arthropoda > Insecta > Zygentoma > Lepismatidae > Lepisma > Lepisma saccharinum. The sequence goes on along the minus strand of JAGDQP010032571.1, from coordinate 12,092 downwards.
TAATATATACAAAATTAATTAAAATATTTATATGTTAAAAGTCAGGTAGTATTTGAATGTTAAAAATAAACAAATTGCTGGAAATTATAATACTCACTTGTTCTGCTGGCATCGTTTATTTTAATTAACTACTTAGTTTAAATAATTTAGAAACATCGCGCCTCCTTTCTTCACTCCCTTATGAGAATTTTGTTTGCTCTGTGACAGTGGCAACGTGTACATGACTTTTAGGATCGTTTTACTTGCTTAATTCTTTCCGTCATATTCTTTCCGTCCTCTGTTGGTTATTAGATCTCTGAAATATTTATCCATTTGACTAAAATTTAGCTGATCATTAATAATGGAATACGTGCTAGAAAATAATGTAATTCTTCCCATCGGGATCGACATTTTGACGTGTAAACTATAGATATAATTGAGGGGAGATACGTGAATTGCAAGTGCATTGTATGTCCACCAACCTTACGGTCATCTCATAAAAATAAATCGCACCAGAAGAGAGTAGAATCTTACAAAATTTGCGTGATGCGTAGTACGTAAGTTAAATAATTTTCAATGATGCGTGATGAGTTTGCATTGCAATAAATACGAGCGAAGTCTTGACCTATATTGATAACGATAGTGCAATAGCGAATAATCAATTTTAATACGCACGGAGTTGCATAGTTTATTGTTAAATGGTTCAGTTATTATAAATCAATAAACTTAGTTTTTCCTTGATGAACTATTGTCTGAAACCACTCCCTAATTCTTTAATGTATATGCATTTTCTAACACGTATAGTGTTGCTAATGGGGGATACAAACTAGGTCATTTTATTTTAAAATCGGTTCGTTATTGACAAATTGACGTTCGATTAAAAAATTAAGACCATCAAACATAGTGACATAAATTGCACGTTTAACATTATGCACCAAATTCTAAAGAAAAAGTTTCTTTAACACGTATCTATAGGAAATAATAAAATTTTGATGTTATAGAAACCTAATATGCAAAAAACAAGTGAGTCATTGATTGCGAACTTCCATAGGAACTCATAAGTAAAATTGCGTAAGATAAAAGTAGTGAGAAATGCTGATCATGGATTACCAGGCTTATCATTTAATACAGAATGCTTTGAGAAGAAGTGATACATGTGCCATCCCAGTTCCGGATCTAGAAATTTTCCCATTAGGGTTAAGTTAAATTTTGTCACTCTTTTCACCGCACTTTTGCCACCCTTTCCGTCCTTTTTTTTCGCCAAACAACATGATCGGCCGACGCAACGGCCACAACATTGTCCCGCATCATCTAATGTACTTTTCTATATTCACTGGAGCCTGTCGTGGCATCGTTATTGCTAACTCCAGTAAGACAGTAGACTTGACTATCTGATTTTAATCAAGGTGTTGTATTTTATAGATTAAGGTAGGTTGAATGGAATAACATATAAATGTCTTAGCACACCGATATTGAATTTTTTAACACGTTTAGATCAATTTCTATTTAGTAGGCAATTTTATTTCCTTTTTTGGATCTTTAATTTTTATTTTTAGATACTTTCTGCCCTTAACGTGCCGCCCAGGGCGCATGACCCTTTTCTGAACTAGATCCGGCACTGGCAACAGGTCTTCTGTGAAAAGATACAACGCGTCAGCTTTTAGAATCCATAAAATCCTTAAAGGAACTAAATTTAGAAAAGAAGGCAAGAAGTAGCCAAGAGCGATTCTGAGTGAAAGTTGCAACAAGATTCAGAAACTTTAAGATACAGACCTCAGAAGGCAGAGTAAACACTAATTAATTGTGAACATATTACTATTATTATTCAATATGCACCATGTAATGGTCCTTCAGACATCTATTACATACTGCAGAAATTAATTATGATTTTAGGAACTTAGGATTATAGCAGTTTATTTCATTCAAAATTAAACTGAAATATAAGATAGGAAAAGTAACTAGACTTGGGCGAAAAATATTTGTAAATTTATGAGAGATAAATTTCTTGACTTAAAAAGTTGATCGAGTTTCGTTTCTGTTTTGTTCCGAGGTTTAGTTATGGTGAGAAGTTTCGTGGAGTGAAAGTTTTGCGTGGTATATTCCTACAAGTAGCTGTTCCTTCGGATCATTGCTTCGCTACGCTATGTGGCTGCGAAAAGTTCTTTCGATTAACGTAATGCAGTTCGTGTCTCGTGGCGAGTGTTGATCGCTGCTAAAATTCATTGTTGAATACTTTACATGAGGTTACAAAGGATTCTGATTTAATATAATTGCAGAGTTGTTTCCTTTGGTTTCTTCGTTACTAAACTAAACTAATTAAACATGTTCGTGAACAATCTTGCAATTTGTGTTACTGAAGTGTTTCAATTTGGTTAAATATGTAAGTTCGTGAAGATGTGAAAATAACTTGGTTCAGGGGAATGCAAGTTGCAATCAAGTAAAATTAAAAATACTTTAACTAAAGCTTGACCCTAGAGTGATGCAATTAAATAAGTGAACGTTTGATAAAACTTAAAATCATTTAGTTTCAATTTAAACGTTTCGGGAGTGTAAGAGTTCGTGTTTTAAATCTTCCTGCTAGTAAAACTAAAGGCATTTGTTAAATCAAGTATTTCTAATTTAGTGGGAAAAGCACTGTTAAATAAATTTTCTTTTGGAAAATTCCTTAAATCAATACTTTCGGGATTAAATTTTCTAAGTTAATGCTCTCAGTTTAACTCTCGTTTGTTCTAACGAATCGAGCAATCTCTTAATTTAGTCAAATGAAGTTAAAAGCCAATAGGGACTTAGTAGTAAAGTAAATTCGTGAAATTAACTTGGTGTTCAAAGGAAATTAAATAAAGCTAGGGACTTCGTTAAAGCTCGAATATAGTCCATGGATGATATTGAATTGATTATTTGTGATTTTATCATTAATTAATCATATAAATCGGAATTTTGAACTGATTTTGAATTAAACTTTGTAAATCGTAAATTCCATTAAACAAGCGTTTGGTCGAATCCTAAGCATATTTTTGAGTTTATCATTTCGATAAAAATCAATTTCATAATTTTACATAAACTCGGTCTAAGTAGAGATTGTGTAAAATTATCGGAGTTAAGGATCTGGTGCGCGGAGGCGTGGCTAAGTAGGGGCGTTCAAGATTCTGACCTCATGTAGGCAAAGGGTTGAGATCATTCAGGAGTTCGAAGAGTTGTTTAATAATGGTGACTTCGATTGTGAAAATCATACAAATTGGTCGAGATAGATCCAATAAGAAGAACGATTTTCTGTATTGGGTCAAGGACTATTGTCAGTGAGAAAAAAAGGTTACAGTGAACGGAATGTATGCTTTATATCTTTTTACTGTCTGTCCTGATACAGCACGCTAAGTCCAAGTTTTCGAATTTTATACTGGTTTGAATGACTATTCTGTGAGTTCTTAAATTCGATTTCAATTTATGAGAAGCATTTTGTCGTCGCATACGGAACGTGTTGAATCGTCAGATTGTTTGGTTCGCAACAAGAGGATTTCTGTCAATTCAAAACTTTGTTATTTTAGTTCGATTTTGCTTGTTGTTTGACTTATCTCTCATAAATAAAATAAGACATCCCAAATATCAAAATAGAAATAATTTTGTTGTTAATTAATTGTTCGTTCAACTTAATTAATCATGATCGTAATTTCTGCGGAAGTAATATTAACTTCATTTATCATGGATATATTTCAAATAGATTCTGGAAATGCCCTCTTATTCAATTTTCGACATACGTAGAAGTAAGGTCATAATGTAAACATTTTCATATTGTTTCGCATTTACTTTGAAAATGTATCTGAATCCAATTCAATTTGGAGATTGTATTTTTGGATATTAAAACTTGTTAAACTCATTTAATTGTATTTGCTTAAAGGGAACTTACATTAATTTGTCTTTTCTGGCATTGTTATTCAATCTGAATGCGGAAGCTGCAAACGACAATTAACTATGGGCTTTTTGCGTGTAATTCGAAGAATTTGCCTTTTATTTTAGTTCAAAAACTGAAATATTTTGAATGTTTGGAATGATGGGTGCGAAATGCTTAGAGCCAGCAAGGATGTTCTGCGGGCCAAGTTATGTGAAACAGATGATACTCTCCTGTTCTATAGGACATTCGAGATTTCCTGCTAAAATTTGTTTAAGAATAGGCGAAACTGAATATGAATTATTTATGAGCAATGGCATCCTAAACTATAAAGGTCAGCATTGTTTACTTACCAGAAACGACAACACAGATGTGAGTCCAATTACTTCTATAAATTCCAGAGTAATTCAAGAAGTCTCTAGTAAAAGAAATCTGATGTTATAGTCGGTGAGAACGACAAACTTGATCTTTCTCTTAAAGAAAACAAATTTAAAGTAATTAAGTGCCAGTGTTGTCAGGTTTCCATCGCAATATTTCCCTCAAAATACTAAGAAAAACCCTTTTTTTTAAATCCCGGCTTCTAAGTTTTCTTTAAAATTTAATGGACATTTTAAAGGTGCCAAAAGATGCAAAAATATTCGAATTTTTAATTTTTGCTTTCACCTTGCATAGGCCCACATTTTCCTGTTTTCCGGAAAATTTCCCTCCACCTAACAACACTGTTAAGTGTTGTCGGGAACATACGTGGAAGTTCGATATTATAGTTAATAGTTTTCAAAACGTGAATGAACAATTTAAAGCTCTAAAATAAGAACTGCTAGTGTTCGGGAAAATTGTAGGCTGCTAGATTTACTTCAATCTTCGTTAACATCTACAACATCTGCGGAATTTGTATTTGGTAGAACCAACTTATAACTACGTACAAGGGGAGAAATGTCAGGTCTAGTTTCTTTCGCGACTATTTCCTCAAACTCACTCGGAGCAGACGATTACAGAGAAACGACCATTTCTAATCTACAAGGTTTTGAAAAACCAAAAACTAACAGTTCCAATATTAAAATTCCGGGACCAAGAACGCAACAAGGGTACAAAATGCTGGTGCTATAGGGTTTCACTAGTTAACAATTGAAGAACGTTGAATGATTAAAGGCAGAAGGGGATTGGATTACGGAATGATTATCATCCTTAACAAGGGTCGTAGTCAAATAATAAGCTAGGTAATCGCTCAAAAAAGGGGTAAAGAAAACTAACAAATTAAAGATGAATGTGCAAAAAACTAGTTTTAAGGCGTTAATTGTAACACCATTAGAACAAAATGTTACATATAAAAACATCATCGAATATATAGATTGAAATGTAAACCTAAAACGTCGGAAATGTGTTAAATTAAAAACATCGGAAATGTATTAAATTAAAAACAAGGTATCCTGGTTACCTTTATTTTTTTCATATTCTGTTGAACACTACAGACTACGAAATAATTGCCAACTCTAATTTTTGTCCAGATGGAATACTGTTTACACAATTTTCAGGTAAACTACGGGAATAAGGTATTTTTGAAGCTTAGGATCCGGAATCAGTAACCCTCGTTCAACATGCTCTGTCTCCAAAGGATACAAGGGTGATACATCCAGCTTACAAAAATATTGAATTGCAAAGGAATCCAGCAAATCGATAAAATAATAATCACCCTGGGTAGTAAATACATCAGTTTGTACTTTCACAATGTACATGAAATTAAAACTAATTTCAATGAATTTGTAATTGAAGTCAATTGTACTGATCATAATGTAATTGCAATGTTATTTTTGTTTTAGAAAAGACAGACTATATTTAAAAATCATAATATTCTTAGATTGGATATTGAAATTCAATAGAACACAATAGTGAAGGGTGGAGGATGTTGTTTGCTTATAAAAACAACGTGTCAGTTTCAACAAATATATATCCCCTTTAAGAATATAGATGATATTTTAGTTATCTGGAACTAGATTCCAGACTTCATTACTAATGTTACACAATTTCCCCTGGTTTTAGCTACAATCTGCTTCAGAGCTATTGCACCTGATTTTTTTTCGAAAATTGTAATTAAGAAAGTAATAGTTTCATTTTAGGGGACCTAAATGTTCCGTGAATTCACTGGTTCGCTGGAAGCATTTCCACTTATATATTTTTATTAAAGGAAACAGGCTCAAGCATTAATAGGCCTTTCTCTGGCATTAAATTTAACCCATCTCAACGGCTGGCGTGCGTAAAATAATCGAGTTGAGGTATTGAATGTATTGCTCACCAACATATTATCAATGGAAACACAAGGGGAACACTTGGCGTAAAGAAGAAAACTCTCATACCATTTTCTGTATGTGTTGAAATTGCCTTAATCCCACAATGGTGAAATAAATGTAAATAACGATACCACTAATCCAGAATATGACTTTCACGGAGCAGAGTTGATAATACTGTACATAATTTTATACGCTTAGCAAAAATTGTAGATTTTACAATTCTACGAAAATACAAGGTTGTATTGACCGACTGTACCTACATATGAGTGACAGTTTCGAAACAATATTTCAAACAGAGTAAAAAAAACTATGAATTTAGATATGAGTACTTAATAACTCAACCTATACAGAGGTAAATTAACAAAAAAATGAGGTATATTATACAATATAAAAGAATAGGCTTTGATGCTTTCCATACAAATTACGCTTTGCTAAAAGAGCAGGTTAAGAAGGAGTACAGAGGAGCTAGGTATACTTACTTTAAATGGTTAGAAAATATCCCAAGATGTTGGACAGTAACCCACTGTTCTTTTGGGCACAGTATAATAAGGGTAAAAGAGACAAGGGCGATAAGTCTGTAATTACTGATGATGAGGTCATTACGGATTGTACAGTAATAGGAGAAGGATTTAAAATTGATTTGTAAGAAACTTCACTTTTAATAGTGACAGCTATTATATTGATCACATTGCAGCACTGTAACAATAGGTTCACCGGAAATATCCTCCTTAGATACAATAAAATTCATACGGAAATTAAATTTAAAATCGGGTATGTGACCTGACAATATACCCAATTATAGTATAAAAGCTTACAACAAATGTTTAGCCCAAGTATTAGCAGGTTTCTTTAATACATCCTAAGAACGAGGTCAGTATCCAAAAGTGTGGAAGAAGGCTTTAATAATTCCTATATACAAAGCTAGCCGTAAGTTGAATGTTGAAAACTATAGACCTCTCTCAGTCCTGAATGGATTTTCACGAATTTTCAAGTCAATTATAGAAGAGCATCTTCAGTTTAAACTTACGCATATGTTTCATGACAATCAACACGATTTTCTAGTACGTAAATCTATAGTTACAAACCAGAGTCAGGCTACTCGTTACATAAAATAGTGTAGACAAGAAAAGGAGAAGTGGGATGTAATATATTTCAATTGTTTCAAAGCCTTCTCTATATTAATCACTCTATATTGCTTGCAACGTTGAGCAAGGTGGGACTGTCACCACTTTACGTAAAATGGTTTTCCGGTTAAACCATTACGTAACAAAACTTTACAGTTTAAAATTTAAACAAGCTTATTCTACATAAATCATTAGAAATAGCATAATTAAGGGATCCCTTTCAGTGTCATTACTATTCAATATATTTGTGAACGATTTATGTATCATGGTTTCTTATCGAATTACCTATTCTCTATTCCAACGACTTAAAGTAATTAGGAAAGATTAAAAATCGTAATGGCATTCAAAAACACAAATGGATATCAATAACATCAGTGCCGGATCTAAGGGAGGGCAAAAATGGACAAGGGTCCCGGGCGGCACATTTAGGGCCGGCAAAAAAAATAAAAATAAAAGTAACTACACTTTTATATTAAAATGAATTTGATATAAACGTGTTTAAAATTTTAATACTTTTTTTTTTATCTTATTCCATATAACCTACCTTCATTTTTAAAATTTAAAACCTCGAATCAAGTGAGATAAGCAGGTATATTATCTTACTGGACTTAGTAATAGTGATGCTACGACAGACTACAGAGATGAAAACAGACTACCTTTGCGAGACAATGTTCTTCTCGTCGCGTCGCACAGTGTAAAATTTTACCAATCTAGATGGAAAAAATTGAAAATTTCTACTTAACAAGAACTACTGGTGACTGCCACATGTCGTTTCTAGAATGTCTAAAGCTCAAGAAAATGATATTAATTCGCCGAATTCCCACCAGAGGGAATACGAGTGGCACGCCAAAAATCCACTAACATGTGCGCGCACCAGGCGGCTACAGCGCGTCGAATTAGTACAACGAGTTTGCTTGACCTGTGTCCTTCGTTTGGTAAGTGTTAAAGTCTGAAATTGGGGTTGTGTGAATCTGTGACACTTACGAAGCTAGTGGTGTGTTGAGATGAACGGAAGTTGAAGTTGTCGGCCAGTGAAAGTCTGTCAAAAAGATGCATATCGTATGCAATGTAGTAAGTCATAAGGGATATTTGTCGAATGTATTAGTTTTTCATTTATCAGAATTCAGTGGTGTGTTTGTGCTAAAAATATAGCTAGGACATTTGTGATTCTATTTATCGAAAGAGATCTTGCGAATGTTTGCGAACTTGTTTGTTTTGGCTTGATTCCTCCAGAAGGACACTTCAGATTTCGCGACGGAAACTGTTTGATATGTGGGTTCACAGTTCAAAGGAGGCAAAGCTTTACAAATTGATTACTCACGTCTTGCAAGAAATAGGTAATAAAGTGGATATTGAATGTGATAGTACTTAGCTAACCACTACAATACGATTTTTTTGTCAACAAATCATAAGCAAATGGGAGAAGGTCGGAAGACATATACAACGTTTCCTCCATTGTCAATCCCATTGGCTTGATGGATACGTCACCATTTCCGATTACATTCTCAACAATGGTCCGAGCACATCATGAACGTCCACGGTAGGACCTGGTCGGCCAAGAAAACATTTTTCTGAGTGTGGTCCAAAGGCTAAAACGATGAAAGTAAAACAACATCTACAGTCATCCACGGAATAACTTAGTACCGCTATTGCAGTACAATTTAGAAAAGAAGGCACACAAGATTCGGCGGATGTTGTCAAATAACAACTCTCCACTGCATCTACGAATAGAGGAACAACAATTAAGAAAGCTCGAACATCCTTGCTTCAAAAGACAGCGTCATTAACACCAGCACAAGCGCTCGCCTTAATAGTGGACAATAATTTATCCACTCGTTAGTACGACACGAATTCCTTTCGTTCGGTATATCACATCTTTAAGCTTGGATTAGACTATTATAATGCATTCTCCATATATCTTACTGGCTAGACATTAAAACGTGGCAAGCAAGAGGTTCTGAAAATAAGAACAAAATTTCCATAAAGAAGAAAGAAGTTCAGGAGAAACTATGAAAGGAACTCCAAGCCTAAGCAAGAAAGTGGCAACACAAACGATGAAATCCGCAAGAATTTTTTTCAGGAAACCTAAGAAGGCTGCATAAATCAGTGGAGTGAATCTTGAGTTAAGCGTTTAGGCATTATCCTGGAATGCATAAATTGTGATAGGAAAATTAATTTAGACAAATTTGAACGATTCGCGCAAGAGACCATGAACCTATACCTCCACAACTACAGCTGGTATCCAATACCTGTAAGTCTGCATAAAATTTTATTGCACGGAAGAGAGATACTTGCGACATGTATATTACCTACAGGACAATTTTCAGAAGAGGCCCAAGAAGCAAGAAATAAATCAAATAGACGCTATCGAGAAAGCTTTAGACGAAAAACGTCTACGGTGGACACCAATAGGGACTTAATCAACCGACTGCTTATCATATCAGATCCATATTATAGCAAGTCTACGCAGTTCCCCACATGAAAATCATAAAAATATGGGCCCAGACATACAAGTGTTGTTAGAAATTGAGAACACACTTCCAGAAGGAGATAATTCCGAAGACATATCAGATGAAGAAAGTGTGTTCAGTGATTCTGAATAATGTTGTACGTACCTGCTTTTGTCAGTTAAGTTTTTTGGTTTCTTTTGCATTACGTACTTGTTTTCAAGAGTCCTTTAATAAAGAGTTCCCTCGGGATACCACAAACGTATATTTCGCCATCATTTTCAATGTACGTAGGTAATTAGCACAATACATTCTTCATTGTTTATTGCACAGCAAACTTCTTGCTAATGCTTGTTTTAGTGTCACAACTACCATCTTTCACACTAGAATGTCGACTAGGCTGTTATTTTCTACAATTGAATTTTTTCCACCTAGATTGCTGAAATTTTACACTGTGCGTCGGCCGGTCGTGTTTCTGGCTACAAACGATGGAAAGAGCGGCAAAAGGGCGATAGTAACGGCGGAAAAATTTTGCTTTGCTCTCCATAGGAAAATTTCTAGATAACTTGGAAATTTGTGTAAATACAACACAATTCAAATTAATACTACTAAAACAAACTTTATAATTTATACGCATAATATAAATTATATGGTTAGCAAATATATATTAATGTCAGATAGCATAGTGACAGCTCACGCGGTTTAGGATGTGGGGGCAAAATTTGATGATAAGCTTAAATTCCAAGAGGATGTTAGTGTTATCACCATGACTTGTAAAAAAATGGATCTATATTTTATCAGTGGAGTGATATTGCCAGAGCAAAAACACATGTTCTACTGTACAAGAGTCTTGTAAGAACTAAGTTGCAATATGCTGTTAGTTTCTGGAGTACTGGTACTAAAAATCACAGAGAAAGTTGAAGCTATTCGATTTGTTTATTATAGTGTTATACTATATAAAATGTATTACTAGAGATACAGTTATAATGAATGCTGTAAGTATTTAGAATACAAATCTTTGAAATAAAAGAAGAAAGCAATTGAAAGAAAATTAATAGACGAGATCTTGAACAGCAAAATTCAGTGTAAATATTTATTAGGTAATTTGACAATCCATGTATTTAGTATTTTACCAGAAGCTATAAGCTCTTAAACACACACAAGAAAGTAAACGGGATGTTGCTGAAAAGAATAGTTGACAGTTTTAATAAACCTTATTAAAACTAGTTGGTTTCTAATATCAATATTATTCATAACGCAAGTTTTAAGTGCTGAGATGGTTCGTAATTTTATATTTAAGTGTAGAGGTACTACGGAACTATAGTTTATGACTACCAACATTGTTTGCTAAATAGTATCTTTGTGCATGAATCATACAATCTGCATAACTGTCAATTGCTGAGGAACGTGAAATTATAACTATTTTATAAAGCAATTTAGTGACCAATGGTCTTTTTAAGCATATTTTCCTCTTTACTTTAGATGTACTCTTTTGTAACAAAAGACTTATGTTTGTTCACAATACGTTAATAAACCGTTCACTAACTATTTTTACTACTATTCGTTTTTAATTATCTGGCTAACCCTGTCAATATGAAAGGTGTCCTTAGACTTCGCACTCAACAGCGTCTTCGAAGACGTGATGTTATAGTTGGAAATGAGGTGAAACTTCATCACTGCAAGAGTCAAACGTTAGAGCATTGTTGGAGCGGTGTACCGTCAAAATCTCGACAAAAATACTTCGCCTACAAAATATTGAATTATAATTTTCCCACAGACAAAAGCGCCGACAGTATATTTTATCGACTGTAATATATATAACCGCTACAAATCACCCACGGACAAAAGCCTCGGCGACAAATCCTCGACAACAAAAACCTCGACGACAAAACCTCGACAGCAAAACCTTCGATATCAAAACCTCGCCAGAGAAAACCTCGACGACAAAATATCAACAGCAAAATCCTCGACAAGAATAATCTTGACGTCAAACTTCAGCACCAGGAACCTTGACAGCTAATAAATATCATGACGACAAAACCTCAACAGCAAAAAATTTTTACAGCAAAAAACCTCAACAGCAAATTCCTTGACGACAAAACGTCGACTAAAAACCTCGCTAGCAAAAACTTGTACGTACAATGCGTCCAATGGCAATGTCATTCTATTTAAATTCTATAAAGAATAAAGGGAAAGTTTCTCCCAACAGTAAAAAAATCTTGAACTATAATTTTTACTCACTTTCAAATATGCAACTGATTTTGTTTTGTAGTTTAAAAAGGCAGCGACAGGTTTTGCAGACGCAGGCTATGAAGGAATACATAGATTCTAAAACTTTCTTACGCACGGAGAAGGATACTCAATGGTAATTTTT
>JAGDQP010032570.1:1541-21217 GCA_022664845.1 Lepisma saccharinum | reverse complement strand
TACTAATATTGGACGATTCAAATCTATCATCTCAAGTATTACAGTGTGGAAAAGTGTATTCTTCTCATCTTGTATTGGAATAAAAACTATTGTCTGGATTCTAGTAGGATCCTTCCAGCAGAAGTGTTTTTTATATGAATCTTATCCTGATAAATACTAGCAAATATCAATCCAGTTCATTCAATCTGCTTTGCACTCGCAGCGTGCGCTCCTTCTACCGAGACACAGTAACCTTTAAGATTCTGAAACCACAGTAACAAACGATATTACACGGTTACAACATATATAAAAAATAGAATAAAAAAAAATATCACATCTATCATACCATGTCTAAACTTCTAAATAATTGTTTTTAAAATTTCAAATGAGTTGTTTAAGTTACAAAATTTCAGAATCTTCGGGCTGTTTGTTTCGGACGAAAGGAGAGGTGTTAGGGACTATTCAGGAGACACTGATTTTGTATGTTACGTAAAATGCACAAAATTTTCCTAAAATGATACTAATGTTAGCACAAATCTGAAGTTTGGAAGTGGGGCGAACCCTCTCCTTGACATATTGCGCAACCGCTGAATCCTATATTGTTACAAAGAGACCACAAAACAAATCGGTTTTCTAATCAGACCATGAAATGATAACATTTTTGAAATATACGAATAAAAAGAAACCATAGACGAAAACTGAAAGGAAACTGTATTTCAGATAACAAATAAATACTGTTCGGAACAATGCACCTGTGAAGGGGGCTTCTGGTCCTCTAAACACTCCCCTAAGTCAGTTCTTATACTTTCGGATTCCTTCTCTTGTTTTATCTCCACATTGTTTTCTTTCTTCACACCTTTCATTTCCATCGGCGTCAAGTAAACGTTTCTATAGATAAATTAATTTCATCGTAGCTTAATTTCTTTGTAAGCTGATCTATGTCGTCCTCGGGATCTGTTCCACTCGAACTGCATGGCTGAAAGGCAAAAACAAAGTAGTTAGGAATAAACGTTTCTAAAGTTTATCAGCTAAGCAGCATAAAGTATTCGATGACTTTCGGGTTTTATTAGTCTTAGAAGTCGGTAATCGTAGGATTATGCAAGAAACTGACTGTCAAATAGAATTGCAATTTCTGCGCACTCAAACTTATATCTACAGTTACAGTAGCTAAACAGATATTCACATCAAAGAATACTAAAATGAAATATAAACCATCTGATAGAATAGCTCCAAGTTACTGGATCATGATTTAAATAAGCCACACGTGTCCAAGCTTAAGTGATAAGAAGAACATTTTGTTCAGGTTCTATTTAAGGCACCAGAAAATTTACATATCCAAATACTATTAGTAACGACTAACCGAATATTTTTACGGCAAACATTTTAATACTTTATTTCATCTGCTAGGAATTCAAAATAATATAGGCTGATCTCGTTCCAAGGTAAAGCAAAATACCTACAGCAAACAGGTGTAATTAATTTACGCTTATGAGATGGTAAATATGTACCAGCTAAATCTACATTTAAAGCTACTCTGAACTTTATTTTTCTCGGGTGTAAAAATCACACATGTTTCAGTAAAATCAAATAATATCTGAGCAAAGGAAATACCTTTTATTATAAATGTAAAAACGTGTAACAGTTTCACCAACTAACTAAAAACCTGGTTTCATCAGACATATTAAATCACATAAACAACACAACATCTAGGGACACAGCTATCTGCAGTTCCTGATTAGCACCCCTGCCAGCCAACCCCGTACCGACTACACAAACTGAATTTATAATTAACAACAACCACTGGTTCCCTCTCTACCCGTTTCTACTACATTTAAGCATGCAATACCAAATTAAGCCTTGTCCTGTAGAAATTAATTTATAAGTGATGTAAGAAAATTACGTAAAAAGAAGGACAGAAAAATAAAAGAACTCTAAACTAAACATGAAAAAATTTTAACTTTTACACCAAAAATAAAATTTATTTTGAAGTTCCTTAATAACTTATTCCAGTGTTTATCAATTTTAAGTCCCGAGTTCCAGTTTCAATTCAGTAATTATGTAAATAAGGTATTATTGTTGATGATGGTAAGCTTTGTCAATTCTATATTTGTCATTCGTTTTCACACGACCCTTTGACTCCTTCAGGTTTTCCTGTCAGATACTTTCTCTAATAGAAACCTGATGGGTAGTCGAGTCTTCATGTAAACAGTGCTTTTCACACCGTCCGGTTCAGATTTGCGTCAGGGAAAAATCTGATAACAATCGGATAGTTCATCAGGCTTCCTGGTGGATAGTGGAATGTACGCAGCAATCCCCGCGTTCACACTATCAGGTATTCATCCAGTTTCATTGACAGGTTTTCAGTGCTAATGGCTGTGTTTACTTTGTGCAAGGCTCCCATTGCTTCAAGCAAATCATGTTTACGATGGATATTAATAGGAAGAAAAAATCTTTATTTTCTACGTTGTATTACTTGTTATTTAATTTTTGTATATGTGCAACTAGGTAGCAGAGTAGACGAAATACGTAGATAGACTCTCTATCCAAACATCTATCGTGATGATATTCATTGACAATAGAATGTACATGACGAATTTTCATGTTTTTTTTTTTTTTTAGTGTCAAGTTGTCTCCTCCAAGTATGGTCCTATCCCACAACAAATTCCGTATATCACAGCCTGCGCGAGAGTGTAAGACAACACGCCTCATTAACAAACATATTTTGTGTTTTGGAATGTACCATAAGCAACGCAGAAACTGAAAACAAAATTTTCGTTGGGTTGTTTCGAGTAAATTTATCGATTTTACAGGAAATTATAATTTTTGAATGGAGTTAATTACGATGTTGAGAGGTCGCAAGTGTCGCCGAAAAGAGCCCGGAGCCTTAAATAAGGTTAGTAACCAATGCTCTAGGCTCCTCACAACTGTTGCCAGACACTTCACTAACGAAGTACAGTCCGTAGTATCTTTGTTAGTAACAAAGCAAATCAGTTACATAAGAAAAAAATTCTCAAAAGAGACGAAACCAAATACTTCACCACATTGAAATAAATTTAAAAAGTGTGTCTGTGCCACTGTATATTTGTGCAGCCGTGCTAGAAAGCACCTAGTTTTCGCAGATTTCTCTGTGATAGTAGATCTATTTTTATGTTTCCTTTTCTCTATGTTAACTCAAAATGACTTATTTTTTCTTCTTTCTCTTTCTCACTACGTCTGCTTAACAACGTCACTCCAAAGCATCACATGGCAACGATCACACTAATTGGAACACCCAACTGCAGCGGAAAGAGATGTTCTAACGGGACTTGGTAGAAACTGAAGTGATTTTTCTCTTGAGTGTATTTTTCATCACGAAAAATCTGACAGGCAAACCTAATAAGATGCAAGGAGCGTTACGAGTCATAATGTCCTAATCCACTATGAAAAAAAAATTGCGTACTTATGATTAACTGCTCCCTTCAAATACTACAGTACACAGAATACGAGCTCTTAGCATGTTAACTGAACTTACCAACGAATTATCTTCAGACATTATTGGCTGAGGACGAAAATACTCCGCTCCAGACCAAAGACTACGAAATATCAGACGATGAGGATACAGCGAATTGGATTGTTTTCTGATATTTGAAAATTATTCGTAACTTGATCAGGAGGTTGAATACTGGATTATAAATTTGGCTCTCCTTCTTTTCCCTTGTGTGCTTCCTAGAATGCCTTCTCCTCAGTTTTCATCAAGGTAGAGTTCCAATGATTGTCAACTGAACTGGCACTGCTATGTAAAACAAAACAAGTTTAATCATCAAACAAGTATTATCGATTTTTGAGGACATTTAAATGTTGCTAACCCTGTAAAGGTCAAGGAAAGTTCTACCGATTTCTCATCTAAGATAGGTCACAGCACATAAATACTAGTAAAATATAACAAAAAAGGGCAGAAAATTGGAATTTTCTAGAATTTGACTTACAGAATACTAATATTCCGATCTCTCATTAAAATATTTCGAGACAACAAGCCAGAAATATTTCATGATTTGTGCCTGAAACAAATTTCTATACAAGGACCTAGTCTTTTGACAAATATCCGCGATTATTTCATGCTAGTGCCAGATAATTCTGTACCTGGGAGTCACTAATCCTTGTTGTCCAGAAAATAGAAAAAAAATACATCCTTTCACATAAAAACTAAATAACAGACTCGCCTACCAACATTATTAGCATGTTTATACCAAGAATTGAACAAACATTATTTGAGGCCTTTTTCGATGCTGTACACAATTGTACTTATCACATTATAGCCAAAATTGGACTTACGCGCTTCTAGCTCTCAGGAACAGAATTTATGCTGCTGCCTCTAAGGGAGTATATGCTCTTGTACCCAGCGAACGAACTGCAATAGAAAATATCGAAATGAAGTGGAATCTGTGAATCCAATTGACAAAATACTTCAAACGGCATCTCTAGTTGAATATTTTTTTAAAAAATCTTTATTTTCGCCTTTTTTATTCGTGTTTTAATAAGTGACTAAGAGAAAATATTAGAGTCTCTTAAACAGAACCGCTCCATTCAACTCAACTGATATGTTACCAAAGTTAGATTTCGTATCTACACAACACTCACTGCCTGAAGCTCCCTACAGAGTGGCATATCTTATTGCTAAGGACAAAGAACCACATATTAGTTAGACTCTACTAAAGTCTTGTTACATTCAAAGGGTTGCAATTGTTTTTGGAGAGCAACAGAAGAATCAGATCACTCAAAGACCTCTGTCAAATAACATCATCAGAGCAACAATTTAGATATATCTGATATTTTCCCTCAATGAATTGAATTCGTTTCTGGGATTTATTCACGGGACATCTATGGCTCAGGATGAGACAGGGTAGGGAAAGGATGTAGAAAAAAGTAAGCTAGGGCCTAAGTTGAAGGGACCATTTCGGCATTTTCCTATGTTCCTTACCGTGACTGTATCACGACGGTCGGCCGCTGCTTTCGAACCCAAGAGTCTTCCTAATGCGAAGCCAGAATTGGCTCAATGTCTGTGTTCCTCTTTCTATGTTGCAGAAATCCAGAACATCTAACCATCCTCATCAATAAGCATCCTTACTCCTCCGAATCTCAACTATTTTATCTCATAACGGAACACATTTCACATCACGGTCGCACATTTGGTGGAACTTTTCGTGTCAGTAACTTGAAAATTCTCAATAATAATTCGCTTAAAACAGTTAGGAAGGGATGGTAGCAGATGCATACAGAGGTATCCTCTCAGCCAATGCTGAACATGGCCTCCTGTATGTCAGTTTCATGCATTTCAATACTTCATTATTTCCGATGCTTGCTTCATCCTTTCTCATTCCTTCCGTTTGATAAATTACATATTAATTATTATTACCAACCCGCTGTTTCTTTAACCTCTTTATTCCTCAGAGCATTTTACCAACTCCCGATTACTTTCCTCCCTTCATTCCGTTCACCTCTTTTCCTCTCACTTTAGTGATTTTTCCGCTTTCATGACCTGGTCACGTTGTAACCTAGCTGTAAGTTGGCAACAGCTTATCACTTCTCTGCATCTCTCTTTCCTTTCTTGGCGAAATGGCTTGGTCGAAATCAAGTCTTCCTATTCCTGTTTGTATTTCCAATCATATAAGTAACATATTTAACCTTATTGTATCATAGTAACTGTACAGAATGTAAAAAGACCTCGGGGGTAACTTCGGGGGGTGAGTCCAAATATTGAAACAAGAGAAAAAGTGGAAATTCAGCAGCGTTTCAGAGATACAAGATGCCGAAAGCGTCGTAAAATAAATTTTAGGGTATAATAGTTTTAAAACATGAACACTGGATATGTGGCTGCATGTTACCGTCAAAGATATCAAGCCTCCGCGAACACAAAATGAATATTCCGTAGTTGTGCAAGAGATTTCCCTCAGGAACAAGGAAATTCCCATAAGTGTTTTGACGGAAGGTTGCAATGAGCAGGAGCTAAACGACTTTCCGTGTTAGTACATATGGCATACGTCATCACCGGCATCCAAACGGGCAATGATATTCAATCTCTTTGATAACAAATAAACAAAACGTTCGATTAAAGTAGGCAATTCTCACTCCTGATTGTATGGAATCTGCTTGAGATATTGACTTGGCGCAAACGAATTATTGTTTTCTGTTGCACAGACATCCACGCTCATTTTGACCCATTCACACTTATTCTCTTTAGTTCAGAGAATTTCTGGTAATTCCCTACTTCCTTTGCCGAACTTCGGAATATGGATTGTTGGTTTGCGCAGATTTAGTCTGACGGTAATATCCCAACTCAACTCCAGTGTTCGTGGTTTTAAAACTATGACGTCCTAATCCCCACACAATCATGTTTGCCACCGTTTTCGGCATCCTGTAGCTCTGAGAGGCGACGGAATTTCCAATTCGTTCATTAACAATTTGTCCTTGTTTCAATATCAGGACCCACATCCCGAAGTTTTCCCCGATGGCTTGTTACACCCTGTATACAATAATGTTATAATTACTTAAAGACGGTGTCTAGCGCAATGATGGTTTTCTGTCGTTGCTTTAACTAACCTCACTGCTTAATTTCTTAGAGCAACGACGGATTGCTCACGCAGATATAGACGGAAGCGATCTGTGTAATGATGGTAACGGTGCAAAATTATCATCATGAGATGGTGCGATATCAATTAATTACCTCTGAGGGGAGTGGGCAACAGGACACGTCCTTTTAAACTTCTTAAAGAGCACTGTTAAAAAATGAAGGTGCTTGCAGTAAAATGTTTTTGTTAATTAATAGAGTCAATTATGAAATGTTAATAATTTTAAGTGGTTTGCTTAAAGCAATTGATGTATTAGCAATTTGTTTCTTTGAAGCATTAATTCCTACGCAAATTCTCATGGATTTCACGTAAAACTGCAAACGTACCCTGGCCTTCAGAAACTGGTGTCGACACGAAGTGTGGCAATTTTTCGCTACGAGCGCACAATTTTTATGTACCGTACATTCTGTGAAAATAATAATAATAACGGCTTGAGTGTAGTTTGAGCTTCCTTTACGTAAGCAATAAGTTTAATACTTGTAACGTAAACTAACCTAACCTGAAGTGAGTAATTTATAAAGAAAGAACCAATCTTGTCTCACTTTAAACCAACTTAGTCAATTTGGAATGCTCAAATCACTGCCAGTAGCAAACTAAACTCAATCCAGAATTTCCAGCTTCCCAAGACGTACATAACGGAAAGGTGTTGAGAACGTCTCTAACTTATGGCTAACATTTAGAACATTTTGTTGTTCTCGTGTACAAGCGCACGGGCAGTGTGAGTACACGGAAGAAGCTACGTGGTCTTGCTATTCACAATCTTTACTCCGGCAATTTACTACTTGGACTATATGGAGTTGAATGTATTTAAATTGTTACTTTCCTTATTTCAGATCCATCGAATGGAGAATGTGATGCAAAATCAAAAGGTGATATCAGTGAAAAGTTACCATATAGAAGGGTGCTGGCGTGTGTTCTTGCACTCACATCACGCCTAGATTTTACATCTCATTCTGCATTCTAACCCTCCGAAATAATGTAATAACATTTGAAGTAACGTTTCTTCAAACCCAAAAACAGAAGCATCTAAAATAAATAATTATTGTTCATCGCTACACCATCTAAACTCTGTTGAAGGCCTTTAGGCAGCTTTGGCTCAGTCGGGAGAGGTAATGACTGAAGAATTGGTGGAATGAAGGATGTAGGAGAAAATAGAAGGGCTTCAGGAAGACCCACGCACACGGTGTTTGTCCACCACAAAGGAATCATGATGCGAGCTGGGATGGAACCACACCTCTCGTAAATACCCTCTAATATTGTCATTTGAACGAGTCTCCATCTTCCCAACGGTTTCTTTCCCTTCGGAATATCAACCCCTATCGAATATGAAATACAATAATCAATTTTTTTCTGACCGATCTACATAGTTTGCCTATCATAGTTGTAGTGATCTCATTAGTGTTACAATATCGAGCTAATCGTCTAAGTCTGTGGAGCCTCCTCCGTTCACCTATTCCCATGTATCATTTTCAGAACTTTATTTTCAAGCACTTAGAACCTAAGTTTATATCCTCCAACTTTCGCAACCGTTATAATATCTGTTCCGTATGTTTTGAGTTCTAACTTCCTTGATATTAAACGTGAGGTTAGAAGCTGCTGGCGGAAAGGAAACATGCGTTGCCCAATACTAATCTAATTTTTATAAAATAAAATTAATGACAGTAGATTTGTATTAATTTTGTTTTTGTTTATCTTAGTATCAGAATAATTTTCGGAAATTGGGCACCATCCCAATCATTATATATTCTTGGATTTGGATTTGAAAGTCTTCAGTTTATCCAGAAATATCTTCCAAGGAGGAAAATTGGTCTGATGTGGATTAGAACACATCGTTCAGAATAGTAAGACCGCTTCACTACATTAGTCCAGGCAAATTAACCCGCATCTAGCGTGTAGAAGGAAAAAATACTACAAAGCTAATATCTTCTGGAAAGTATTAAAGGGACATCCGTGGCCTACCACAGAAAAATCCGCTGAAATTCATTTTCGGGAACATGGAAATTCCTAAAATCCCTGAAACATTAGCCACCTTTGATTGTTCAAATAAATTTATTTCTTTGAAATAGTCTGTCAATTGTAGAAGGAAACAAATATTTGAAGCCTAGTTTCTTCTGGGAAGTGCTAAGGGGACCTATCTGACCTACCACAAAAAAATCCTAAAATCTGCATGAAATCCCTGTAACGTCCAGTATTTTGGGTTTTGCGAAACAAATTTAGTCCTCCTTAACGATTTGTCGTACGGTCATGTGGTTTGTAGCAATCTACTAAGTTAATACCAGAAAATATAATTTGTATATAATTTTTGCAAATTAGAATTTTTTGTATATAATTTTTGCAAATTAGAAAACAATTCTGAATAACTGTATTCGTCTAGAAATAAAATCATACACAAGACAGAGCTTTAAGTTATTACTCTCCCCTCAAATTCTTACTCTTCTTATTCTTGCCCCAAATTGTTCTTCTTACTTTAAACGATCGGATGAAAGCCACGCTGCTGCTGTATGGCAACTTACCCATTGAGCAGTGCCTGCGACTTTCATCTGGATCCTCAAGACCCGTAATTTGAATTAAGAATAACAACTTAACGCTCTATTTTATTTTTTATTTTTAGATGAATACAAGTACTCAGAATTTTGTTTCGAATATGAGAAAATTATATATAAAAAAGTTTTTTTTTTTAGGTGTAACCCTTGTGTTGTACTTTCAGAATATTTTCTGCTATCAACGTAGGAGATGGATACATACAACATGAACGTACGACAAACCGTTTAAAGGAAAGAAATTTGTTTCCGAAAACTTAAGATGGTGGACGTTCAGGGATTTCAGGTAGATTTTAATGGCGTTTTTTTCTGGTAGGTCCCCTTAACACTACCCAAAGAAAAAAGGATTCAAATATCTGTTTCCTTCTACAACTGACATACTATTTCAAAGAAATAAATTTATTTGAACAATCAAAAGTGGCGGATGTTTCAGGGATTTTAGACATGTTTCCCAAAGGAAACTTCAAGGAATTTCTCAGTGGGAGGTCAGGCGGTCTCTTAGCAGTTTCAAAAAGAAATCAGGATTGTAGTATTTGCTTTCTCCTTCAATTGATCTATTACACAAAGAAAATAAATTTGTTTTAAAAATTCAAGATGGCGCATTGAGAGATTTTTGGGACGTTTCTCTCTGTGGTAGGTCACTCTCCTTAACACTTTTCTGAGAAATTAGCTTTCTAGTATTGCTTTTCTTATTCAATCGACAAAATATTCTGAAGAAACACATTTGTTCTGAAAATTCCAAGATGGCGGATTTTTAAGGGATTTTTGACATATACCCCAAGGGGAATTTTCGGTGATTTTTCTGTAGTCAAGGTCCCTTAACACTTTCCACAAGAATCTAAATTTGTAGTATTGTTTTCCGTTTTCAACGGACAAGATAATCGCAAGAAATTCATTTGTTTTGAAAATTCCAAGATGGCGGACATTTAAGGGATTTTAGGTGTGTTCTCCAAGAGGGATCTTTTCCGGGAGGTCCCCTTAACACTTCCCGAAGAAAATAGCTTTTTAGTATTTTTTTTTTCCTTCTACAACCCTAATTTCCCTATACTATAAACAAACCAAAACTTAAACACTAAAATTAGTTTAACAAAACGCAAATGTCTTCCTAATCGACGGCTTTCTGTCTTTCCTTTAACTTAATAGTCTCCAGCAGTTACGTGCGTAATCCACCATTGCTCTAACAAACGAACCTGTAAGTGGAAAAGTTAAAGCAACGACAGGAAACCCTCGCTGCGCTGGACAAAGCCTAACTTAAATATGAAGGAAACTAGAAATGGTTTATCGAAAGCAACTGTATATTTCAAAGCAGTTACTCATCTTCAGTAGTGGAATGAAAGTACATTCAGAAGTTTGAATAAGCTGCTAAGGTGGCAGACGCCAACATCAAAGACAATATGCAAACGGGTTGTAGGCCAGCTCTGACCCGCACAATCAACCCTGCACTCTACGTAGCAGAAACAGACGGTTCCTTAAACCTGCGTGTCACTAATCACCGTCACCTTTCTGTGATTAACAAACCTGATGCCCCAGTTCCCGCACACGCGCAGCTGCACAACACTATGATGCAAGTTTCCGTGTTGCCGTGACCCATGTCCTCCCAACCATAAACACATCCACACAGCGTCTTTATGAAGGAGCCTTCATTCAGGGGTTGAGAGCCCTGCAATAACATTTTGTTATATTCTTCTACCATCCACGTTCCCCTTACTTCGCCTATAATTTTTCTTAACGCCTTACGCGTTATTTATTCTACCATTTATCTTGATTATATATTAATTCCGCTGTCTCCGATTGGTTTTTCTTTCCTGCCTACTTTTTTTATTCTGATTGACTCTACATCCATCTCACTTTATAGCACATGAAACCCTGCATTAGTCGTTTGGCAACAGCATTGCGGCCACAAAACAAATTTGTGTCTTTGACGTGGACGTGAGCCGTCTTGGATTCCTTATCTTGGCAGTTCTTACAACACGTCATACTACTAAAGATGAGGAACTACATCGTAACGCATAGTCACTTTTAATATAGTTTTGTATTAATTTACCTGAGTGTACTCAAAATGAAGTACTCACCCTTTTTTATTCAATTTTACCTTTTCTACTGCCTGCTCTTGTACTTCATATACACAAAGGATAAAATAAGAATGTTGAGGACACACAGACAGATCCACAAAAGCTCCACACACAAGCAGAAATCGTAAAAAATAGGTTTATCAAAGACAGAAAAGAATGGCTGCCACTCCGAAAGCTCTTTAACAGAGAACCCAAATCGTCTCGGCGGGAAAATAACTTAAGTAGAAAAAAGAAAATTGAGAACCAAGGTAGGTAACGCAAGTTGTTAATTATTTTTCTTAACGCCCGTGGGAAATCCCCTGAAAGGAAAATAAAAATGATTTACGATAAATTTATACCGTACCGTAAACACAGGTTACTTGAGCCCAAAGTTTTCGATATTTGTTACAATTGTGAAAATAAAATTTAAAAAATTGATACTGAGTGGCTATTGGCTGAAATGTAAATTAATGTTGATTGATAAAACAAGAAAATGTAAACTTTCTGGTCCGTCTAAGATTTATATATTAGGCTCAAGTTACCCCCATCTAGTACTTTGTTCCCTTCACAGTCTATAACAACATGATCGGGGCAAAGTAAGAATTAGGTTCTTTAATAATAGACTTGTTCTTGTACAAAAGATGCCAAATTTTAGTTGTGATGATACAAAAGTCAGTAAAAAAGTTCTTTCTTTTCTGGTTGCAAACAAAGTTGAGAAAACAAGAGTCAAGACTAAATTAAACAATGTTGCAGACAACGAAACGACTAAAAGAAACTGGCACTTAGACAAACGCAACACATTTTACATTGGAGTGCAGTATTTTGTCATGTAACAATCTATTTGAATATTCATCAACATTCTTCTGTGGTATTTCACATGAACCTCTTTTTTTTTTACTTTAAGCAGCAAATTGCAAGATGCTTGAAATTGAATATTAAAGCATAGCCAGCCACGTACCCAGCAATTAGTTCCGGAGGGAGTCCGAAGCTTTTAGGAATGGGGGCGGGATGGGTCTAAACTGTGTTTGCGTGGATGGAAAATTCACATCATTACGCCTAAAATGATATTCCTTTTACACACAATTCTGCATTTTATGCGGGTTCGGACCCACCCATAAATACGTCCCTGACCATAACAACCATACAATCTTCTTAGAAGAACTTCAATACAATACAAACTGTTTATACGCCTTTTGAGCCCACGTTAAATCTGGATGCAAGCACAGTCAGTCTGGGCGCAAGTAAACAGCTTTTCATAAGTTCGATTCAGAATTTGTGTTCAACGAATATTTTAAAATAATATATTCCCAACACAACAAAATGATAAGTTGGGAATTAGTTTGCGGAGGAATACGTTACAAACTCACTTATCTTATTTCTAGGGTCATGCATCTACTGTGCACAGATGAGAGTTATGGTTGGGAGAAACGAAACAACACACGCTGCCCTGCACTCTGGTGGAGCTTCTGCATCACTAACAACTGCTCCAGTTCTAGGGAATGGTCCCATACCAGTAAAACGTCTAACTACGTGAACGTCTTTTGTTGTTCGTAGTTGAATTGCGAGCTCATGGGTTTAAGTAAGACCTGAGGGCTCAAGTAGCCCGTGTTTACGGTACTTAAATATTAACTTAGCGGAAAATGTTCCTGGTCTATTTTATCTGTCTCCCTCCCTCATCAAGAAAGAGTTGGTAAATAATAAAACAAAATGGAGTGCGAGTAGAAAACAATATGCAAACAGTAAGTAAAGGAAATTTAATGGGAAACTTTTTTATATTTCTTAGGAAAGAAAATTTAGAGAAAAAGGTATCAGGGAAGAAAGAAGAAAGGCAAAAAAATAGAAGCAAGTGTGCAGGTAAGTTACATACAGTTAAGGCAATGTTCATGATTGGGTGGGCACAAAACAGTCTGCTTGTATATTTATACTGTTGTACAAGATTTAGAATTTTCCGGATACTAACACGCAAGGTTTGTTAAAAGGTACAGCTGTGATATGAAGTGTTTTGCAGTACAGAGAGATGAAGTAATTGTGAATTGAAGGAGTAACGATAAACCGAATGATGAGAGGTCTCGCTGAAGTAGAACGCGAGACAGAGGATACAGCAGAGGCAAATAAGGTTGGAGAACTGTCACGAGTCTTGTGAGCAATGAATGGTCGAAAATTAGACTGGGATAATATTAAAGAAAAAAAAAACAGGAAAAGGTTTGCAGCAGAACATTTTGAATATAACAGATTCACGAGAAGGACCTACATGGGTCCAGCTTTGGTCAGAATCGTGTTTACATTGATCTGCGATAGACTATTTTAGGGCAAGAAGAAAAAGCTCTGTCGGTTTCAGGTGAAGCAGCCACGATGAGCTGAGCTATTTTGAGAAGTGTCTGGACTACCCGAAGACAGAGTCAGATGATTGGAGCTCAGGGAGCGTGCAACTATCCTAATCCCTTCGTACCAATGATACTAAGGTAGTACCGTTGT
This sequence comes from Lepisma saccharinum, assembly GCA_022664845.1. Classification (NCBI taxonomy): domain Eukaryota; kingdom Metazoa; phylum Arthropoda; class Insecta; order Zygentoma; family Lepismatidae; genus Lepisma; species Lepisma saccharinum. Next base: position 7,567 of record JAGDQP010032570.1, on the reverse strand, counting down.
TTCATGTAGCCACGCTGTGGTTGGTGTGCAAAACCACAACATTTAGTAATGATCGATTTCTCCCGTGATGACGGTAGTCTTCAAAGGAAATTATCACTCACTTGTAACGTTTCAAGATCTAATACGGCTCTCATGGTCACAGAAAATAACGCCTAGATGCTTGTTGTAAGAAGAATAGAAGGAAGTGAGATAAAGCTTAAGAAAACGTGCCATGGACTTAGACACGTTAAATACCAGTGTTTTTTCCCTTGTATTCTTAAGCTATATTTCACGTCCTTCTATTCTTCTTACAAAAATATCTACGCGCTTTTTCTTTCTGTCATCATGAGAGCAGCATTAGCTCTCGACACGTTTGAAGTGAGAGATAATTTCATCATTTGAAGACTACTTATCTACGCCTGTCTACTTATCAACCAAATAGAATTCCTTTAGTCTTCAGCGCATTATGACTTTCTTATAGTCTTGAAGTAGATTGCCAAAGGAACACAGATGCGTGCGTATGGTATGGGAGAGAGAGTATGTATGGTAAAGTCCAAATGGTTAAATTATATCCTATTGTAGGTTTACTGTGGAGGTCTGTCTCAAGTCGAATTAAATTTGTTTTAAGGCCTTTAAGCAACTATGGCGCAGGGAATTTAAAATCCGCTTGATAATTTTAGTCCTCTGCATGAAAAACCTAAAACGTAATCAAACTGGTCAAAATGGTATCCAAATATGATTGTTGAAATATAAACAGTTCCGTTTTTCTGGACTCTTTTTTACCCGGAAGAGATTGAATATCAAAGTTGATTTTTGTGCACTGTTAACATACAACTATCAAAGTATCTCGAAGGATATGAATAAGTATCTCGAAGGAACGTATCTCTTCGTTATTCTTTGATGAATTTTTGAAAATCCCAATATACGCCCAATATCTCTGGTGGAACAAAATATAAAAATCTGATTTCTTCGCACGTTATACATTTATGTCCGAAGTAAACCACGGTAAATATTTGAACTTTAATATTTGAATTTGAAGGGAACTAAAAAATTTGGTGTGAATAATACTCGAGCTCGCTGTGGTATGGATATTGGAGATTCTTATCTCTGGTGGGAGTCAAGATATAAATCTACTTTTTTAACACGTTGGGCACCTATGTCAGAAGAAACTAAGTCCAATCGGAGACGATAAAATACGCAGTGTAATTGTGAATGCGTTTGTAATAATCATCTTCATGGTATAATCGGAGTCGTTGTATCACCGTTGCCAAAGAAAAGGATTAAGGTGGCGGCATCAGAGCTTTAAAAGTACATTTAGGCTAATGTAAAGCAAATATTTTCAACAATGAAACTCTTTCATCAAAGAACAAGAAAGAAAACTAAACATCGCCACGGACAAAACTCTCGAAATAGTTATGAACATCCTTCCCTATTGAATTTGTAGGAGCGGCATTGAAATTTCGTGCAACGATAAAAACATATTATACACATGCGGAGATAGTGCTGCCATCGTTTGTTGGAGATCTTGGCTTTACATTGCCCATCATAAGAGTTATATTGAATGAATCGGCAACTCATGTTTCTAGTAAATCCTTTCGATATTCAGAAACAGGCTGCGTTGTCATTAACTGCTTTAAATTCTGTGAGGCTCAGTTGTTCAGTGGTGAACACACACATTCAACATTTGTTGTCTACATCGTTAGTAGGAAGAGAAAGTGCAGTTATGTATCGATCAAGCTATTAAAAGTAACATACGGCTGATAGCCACTGATAAATGTACACATGTTGGAAGAGGAAACATTAGGAATCACAGTAGAAAAAAAATGAAATATTTTTGTTGAATCTTATGGCAGTGTTCGCGTGGTTGGATTACTGGTACAAAAGTTTACTGATGTCGACATTTAAGGCTGTTAACTGGAATGAATGTTAATCATGTATGGCACCAGTTTCCGGCCACCGAAAGATGTATCGAAGAATGGGGTAGTGTTGACCGATATTCAATTTCAAACATTCGCTCAACTTTATGTGATGATGGTGATTGGTGTTCTGCCAGAAGTTTCCTGGGCAGGTGAACCGATGTTAGTTTTCCATTGCATTTCGTCGAATGAATATGTAAAAAGAAAGAGACCTACAGTTTAACGTTGGCTCGGAAACTTTGCTGTCTCAACCGGTACCCATTGATTAAAAGGCTTACCACTCATCCCCCCGAAACAGTCTAATTAGAGAATGGGTCTCATTAAAAAAGGAATTTTCGCAGACGACTAGAATTTTCTATCCTATGGCTTGGAAAAAGGAAACGATTTTCCGTGTGAATCTTGTGCGTGTAATAACTTTGATGATTAAGATATAGAATAAGCAAAATTTTTTGTGAAGCAGAATTCGGCTTAAATTAGCCCTAGTATTGATCCAGTAGCTCAGCCATTTTTTGTTTATTTTACCACATAGAAAGTTACCAAATTTTTTTGAAATTTTTATTTACTTCTGATAAAATTTACGAGCGAACGTTTCTTTCTTGACAGAACACTACTTAACAAACATTCTTAGGTTTTCAATGCCTAGAACGTTGTATTATCTGTGATATATAATTGATACACATAATGCAAATGGGGTCAGAAAATAATAATAAAAAAAATACAGGTAAAATCGACAATTTTCGACCATATGTAAGAAGCAAAATTATGTTGCTGGAGTGAATTAGATTCCAATAAAGACTTAAAATTGAAGTGATATCAAAGTTGCCGACGGTATGAAATCACGTTATGTGTTTACAACACTGCTTTAAGTTCAGTATTCGCTCTTTTTTCTTAAATGGCGGTAAGTGTTACTGTCGGGAAATAGTACGAAAGGATTAGTAGTGGTTGGTGCAAATAAAAGAATAGACATAACGTAATACCCACCAAAATTAACATTCATTACGCACCAGAAACATGTTAGGCCGCCCTTCCACACATGCGCTTACTGCGTGTTTATCTTGGGATTCCTATCGCATGTGCAATAAAAAATATACCGAATCTGACCCCTAACCAGTGGGTTAACTAATCAGTGGTCACTCACTATTTTATTAGTTAACAGAGAATCGCGTGTGCAGTACAAAATACCGAACTTGATTCCTAACCACCTAAAATTATTATTATTTTGTTAACAGTAAATTGAGTGCCCAGAAAAAAAAAACACCGAACCTAAGTCCTAACCTCTACCCTAGTAACTGTCATTATTTTATGGTAATTGTTATCATATTATTTCAATGGATGTTTGAGATCTCAGACCACTGTAAGAGTCACCACACTGACTCCAAACATGGTGGATTCTCGCTGTTCTACTAAGTAAGATTGAACTTTATATTTTTCTATCACCAAGGAGACGTCCATATGACTCTTAATTCTGCACAAGGATTAGGAAGTACTGTATGCCAAATACGACGTAAAAGAGATCGTTTGCGAAAATTCCAAGTGGAAAGAGCAACGAAAAATGATGTGCACAGCAATTTTCACGGTAGAAGTTGTTGAGTGAAAAAATTCGATACCGGTAAAACGCGTTTGTGGTCGTAGCGCCTCAAGTCGTGGGGTAGGGGCGAGGTAAAGAACAAATGTTGCAAATTTCAACACCGTAGCATTAAATTATGCCTAACACCAAGTACACTGCACCATATAATGTTTGTTATATTTTCTTTTCTTTTATTTGTGTTACATGTTTTGAGTAAGTCTCACAAGTGTGGCTGGATACTAGCAATTAGCATTCAGTTAGTGGAACCCCGTAGCTGAAAACTAATATTTTTTTCTATGTAATCAATTCTATCCTTCTTGCGGATTACAAATATGTTTGTTCATTTGATACAACGTGAATTCAAATACAATACATGGCGGAAATTACGTATTGAGTAAAATATTTTTTTTTTTTTATTATCTTTTGTGCGGATTTACATACCATCGAATTCGGGATTTTCGTTAAGTAGGGAAACTGGTGCCGTCACCCTATCAACTTTTCTACAGATCATTTTTAAAGTTTGGGGAGCAAACTTGGAACATCAATAACGCTACTGATACGTACCGAGTTAGGCCACTGTGGAAGTCGAGTCGTAGATAATAAAATCTCAAACGTAATTCTGAATACACAAGCGTTTATTCTAATTTTCTTCATGGTAATACCAACTATAACCGAACTGGTAGTTTACCCTTCCCAATGAAAAAGAATATTCTTCCATGCAGATATATTTACATTGCACTTCCAGTTCATCTGTTAGATGCTATGTCATCAAGGTACGGCAACAAGACTCATAAAAATGACACAATGAATATGCTCAAACTGGAGACAATACAATTAACAACACACATAGAAAGCAAAAACAATTCTGAATATGATTATTACACCGCCCCCATTGCTTTGCTAAACAAAAACAACTTTGTTGACACTTGACGGCGAGACAGTGTTCTGTTAACAATTGAATAGTGAAAAGTCCATTGTTGCCACCTATGAAGTATAAAATTATGAAACACAGTCTCTGAAACATTAGAACACAATTTATGCTCTTCTATTTCGAAAGGTCCTGCAGAGCAAATTTAGCATTGTCCAATTGTAAGAACCCATCGCAGTTAATGTAACAAATAATAATAATAATAATAGTAATAATATGCACCGATAGAGAATTAACTCGTAAATTGAAAAAATCTTGATTTGGTGAAAACATTAACCTTCAGCAGCCGTATTCAGGTACGTCTCTTGAATAGCGTTGTACTAACAAGTGACTGCCAATATTAAAAGCGTATTAATGAATCGTTATTGCACTGCTAGTCACTTTTGAAGAAAAAACAAGTTTCTGAATACGGTTGCAGCTTACACTGTTCACCAAATTATATGATCACAAAGACTTCTTTGAAAATGAGGGTTAAATAATTATTTTTTGGTGGGAAGGGCGCTCAGTTCGAAAATGACTACCGTTTGTCTCCATCATCCACAGTTTTTTCATTAACGTTATGATTATTTGTAACCCAAAAAAGTTGGTCAAAATTTTAGTACAACCTTGTAGGTCACAAACCGTCAAGAAAATCAGACATTGTAGTTTACGCACGTGGACTTTATTTTGTTTTATATGGGCCCGTCCAGCAACTTAGGACTTCGGCCCCTAACGATTCGCCTGTAGATTTTAAAATCCATACCCTTTCCCATGCCGGGACCTTCGAGCCGATGGCCTACTGCTGCAGACCGCTTGGCCACCCGGCCGGCAATACATAACGAGGAATGGGGAAAGGGGATACATTCATTTTGGAGTAAATGGTCATCATGTTCTCCATCTTGAGATGTGCTATATTGGATTTTTTTTTTCGTTATAAGGGAAGTGGGTCGTCTGATAAACAATATGAAAATGTTCCCACAAAGTTCCAGGTGTCAGATTTGACGTTCCTCTTACGGCAACGGAATTGTCTTCACTGAAAATTTGCGTTTGATATGTAAATCAACTTCCAGTACGGCTTGATTCTCATAAACCGGTAAGAATCGCAAGCATCTCACCTCAGTACAGAAATGTGGAATGGTAGGTTACTTGACTTTTAGACCAAAAATTTATTTCGTTTTTCATTGATATCAATGAAAATCTATTTTCTTCTAAGCATAGAGTCATAGTTGCCTTTCGAAATCATCAATGGATGATAATTTCATAGTTGGTAGCACTTGACTTTTCATTATTCAATTGTTAACAGAAGCGTCAAGTGTCAACAAAGTTGTTATTGCTTACTGTTTAGTAATGCAAAGGAGGGCGCCCTAATAATCATATTCAGAATTTTTTTTTTTTTTTTTGTTGTTAATTGTTTTGTCTCGAGGTCGAGCAATTCTTTTGCATCGTGTCATTTTTGAAGGTCTAGTTTCCATAGCTTGATGATATATCATTATACCATACAAGAGATAAACTGGAAGTGCAAAGTAAATATTTCTCCGTGGAAGAATATTCTTTTTCATTGGCAAGGGTAAACTACCAGTCCCATTATAGTTGGTATTACCATGAAGAGAATTAGAATAAACGCTTGTGCATTCACAATTACGTTTCAGGCTTCAGT
>JAGDQP010032569.1:0-21218 GCA_022664845.1 Lepisma saccharinum | reverse complement strand
TAACTTTTTATCGGAGAATAGTGGCTCGAGTTGAAACCAATATTATCTAATCATGTCGAATTATATTAAATTTACTATTAACATCAAAAACGATACGCAAAGATTGTCGAACAGACATATGGCTAATTTGACTAAGTAATGAACATATGCAGTAGCTGTCAAACATTTCTAACCGGGAATTTCGAATGGATTTGGAAACTGGAGACGAAAAATAGGCATATGACTATTGGAATCTAACGATCCGATACTTGTAATGTAAGAATTCAGTTAATAGCGGCCCCATACTGAAATTTAGAACATACTGTACATTTTGACAAATAATCTCAAAACCAAAATATTAAATTTAATGAGTTGAAAATCTCGAAATAATGATGCTGAAAAGCCTCGGTAGCACTTGTATCGGTTTTAATTCTTCTTAATACGAATTAATATAATTTTCCGGTATGGACGAAATCAGTCGCAATATTATCGAAATATATACTAAATTTGGCGTTTATATTTACCACTCGTAGAAAGGGCTTAGGAAGTACATATGACGGAAAGCCCATACGTCTATTCTTCTAGCTATTAAAATTTTAACTGAACTAACATGGCGTGGGAGAGCAGTTTTCCCAGCAAACGGAGAAGAAGGCTGATTCACACCAATCAGCAAAAAACAAGTCACGAAGCATTGACTAGGGTCCAATCATAAAACAAGCACTAGATCCAAGTCATTGCTGCGTGTCTAACGAAAATCTGGATGGATAACGATTAAAATCCAAAGCAGAAACTAAAAACGAAACACACTCACTAAAACCAACCAAAGAGAATGAGCTAAGGAGAACACACGGAAAGGAAACAGAACTTAGACTAAGAAAATGAAAGGGGGAGAAAATAAATAAAATGGAACAGCAACTAGGCTGTTACACAGCATGCATGACTGGGTACCGCTCAGGTGTAGTAGCGAAGATAAAAAGTTTTGCACATCCAGACATCTTATACCCGCACTGCATGATTCACAGGGAACAGCTAGCAGCAAGAAAACTTTTAGCTGATTTGAACGTAGTCCTGAACGATGCGATCAAGATCGTAAATGAAATTCGTGGTCGTGTCTTCAATTCCATACTCTTCGAATCGCTTTTTCTATCTACACGCTCGCAACATCAGCATTTACTATTTCATTCTGAAGTGAGATGATTGTCGAGGGGAAAAGTCCTGTCTCGCCTTTTCGAATTGCTAGAAGAGGTGAAGTAATTTCTTCGAGATCAAAAATCAATCTCGGCAGATCTCTTCCTTAATCAAGAATGGTTAGCTAAACTTACGTACTGAGCTGACAATTCTTAATGACCTAAATTTATCTCTTCAGGGAGCTATGACAAATGTATTTACTATCTGGAATAAAATAGATGCATTTAAGAAGAAAGTAGCTCTTTGGAAACAAGGTTTGCTAGAAAATAGCTTTGAGATGTTCCCTCTTCTCCAAGAATTCCTGACTGCCACTGATAAATGAAGAAAGTATTTTGACTGTTATACGTCAACATCTCAGCAAGTTGATTGAAAGCTTCAATCACTACTATCCTAAGGGTCAGAAAGAGGATCCTCGGCAAGGAAATATTTGGATAATTGATCCCTTACGGTAGACGTGGACTGCAAGAGGCTCACTCTTAAGGAGAAGGGAAGTTTAGCTGAACTATCTTCAGATGTAACTCAACTCCAGATTCAAAAACAAATCACTGAATCATTTTTGGTTATCTGTGAGTGAAAAATATCCAGATCTCAACAGATAAGCTATGAAATTATTAGTGACTTTCTCTACAGCATATTTATGTGAATCAACTTTCTCTGCTGTATGCGCAATTAAGACAAAATATAGGAACCGAATGGACGTTGATGCCGCCCTACGTCTTGCAGTATCTACATTGGACCCACGCATCGACAAGATTTTCGCAAATAAACAGCAACAAATGTCACATTGAGCCCACAAGAATGACATTGAAGAGAACATATAATAAATTGATATGACTACAGAATATCTCATTTAATAGTAAAATGCAGATCTGAGTGCACAATATAATATTTTCAAAGTCAAAATTTTAATAATAAATGATAAAAATAAAACCTAAGTTAAAAGAAGTATAGTTTTCTATTTTGCCGGTCTGCCACAATTTTCCCTTTCTTTTACCGGTCCGCAAGTGTCAAAAGGTTGAAAACTACTGCACTAGACTACAGCTATTAGACGATAATACAACAAATACTGAACTTTTAAGAAAAGTCCAATCTCAGGTTCAAGGTAGTGGGGTTTATTATACCGAGTGGTTTGGATCCACTTTACCAGAAACTCCAGTGCCATCCTGATCCAGTTCTCATTTCGTCACTGTAACAATATTGTTACTGATGATGTTCAGTAATTATATTGGAGGTGGGTTGGAATAAAGCCTTCATTGGTATTCCTGATAAGAAAATTACTTACCTCTGAAAAATATTTTAAGCAGACGATCACCATATTTGGCCTCGTCCGTTATAGTGAGGTTTTTATTGTAAAAGAAAACATATCTGCCAGTCTTCCTTTTAATGTAGTACACTGTTGGAAGTTTTTATTTCCATAATATTAAATGTTACTCTACGGGTAATTTAAAACTATCTGTTTTCGAACGTCTCACTGTAAAATTATTATTATTATTAATAATAAAAAAAATAATAATACTTATGAGGCATACCTTCTAAACTTGCATAACGAAATTACTGAATCAGAAATTATTGTTTCTTATATTTTTCTTCCATCTTTTGTTATTTCTGATATTAGTGGGCACTATTTTGTCAAAAAGTCGTCGAATAAATAAATTTCAGGGTGCACTTTGGTGTAGCAATCTAACAGGAAGAATCCGATTGTTTCCAATGATCAGTCCTTAACTTAGTAATATTAAACGCTTGTGGTTTCGTTTCCAAGATGATGTAGCGCTTATCTGCTTGACTTCTCAGTACTAAAGCTAGTCAACAAAGGTTCAAACCAAGGTTTTTGTTACAAAGCAATTGTAAGGAATCAGAATGACTTCTTATACTAAATGAAGAATTCGTTAGAATGTGGAAGCAAACACTTGAGTCACTATAGAGAAGAAGACGATTTACGAATGTTGGTTGAGAAGGGCAAAATAAAGTCTATGCGAGTTACCAGAACGATTAAGAACACGTGATTGATCTAAAGTATCCGCTTTTCATGTTATTATTCGCATTAAGAAACACTATACCATTCGCTAGACAGATAGATAGGTAGCCCGTGGAGTATTAGCTAACGCTTGAGTCTTTCATCAGGGAGATCTCGGTTCGATTCCTGACCACGTAGTTTCTTTTTGCGTAAAAAATAATGGCTGCAAACAGAGATTCATCTCCGGTTCGAGGACTTACGATGTATTAATGGCGAAAGCCAAAGTAAAGATTGTGTATGTTCTTTAGCATTATAATAATGTACCTAGGTAGTTCACGTATTATTTATTGCTCTTTGCCTCTACCAGTCTTTCTTGATGTTTTCTTATCATGTCTTTGTTTCGTTCTCTTCCTCTGTCTCTGTTCATCTTTATCTTTTTCTTTTACTTACTGTATCTCCCATACACACTTTCGCTTTGGTGTGCATGTGCGTGTGCGTGTTCTAGAGCTTAAACGTTAGTGAGAGAAACGGACAAAAAGATATATATATATATATATATATATATATATATATATATAGAGAGAGAGAGAGAGAGAGAGAGAGAGAGAGAGAGAGAAACAAGGAGAGAGAGAGACGAAGAGGGTAGGGATTACTGCTTGTGTTCCTAAATATAAAAGTAAATCCTTTGAAAAGGCTATTTTATCCCCCCTCTCTCTCCCTGTGTATGTGCGTGTGGGTATGGGTGTTCGAACAAGACAAGTTTTCTTGTATTGCATAATGGTGTAAAAATTGCTTTCTCTTAGAACAACTTAACGTGAATTCATTTTGGTCTATCTACCTCGTGGTTGTTAAAGGTAAAAGATTATTTACAGAACGCTAATACATCATTTTACGTAAAGCCTTTAACCAATTAAATAAAGGAAGAAGTACTACATAAATATTGAAGTGGCCACTTGGATTAATTTTAGTACTGACCTTGCGACGAGGTAAAATCTAAAGTTCACCCAACAGAAAACATTACTTATTAAATGTAGTGTTTTAATGAAAGTTCTATTCCATATATGGTTCATACATTTTACATATGAAGTACGTACCATTAAATTAGCATTGTACAATATTATTCGACAATTGGATAACATCTTCTACATTGTAGACCACAAGTCGTAAATACAGAAACTCCATATTTTTTTATTAAAATGACATTGTACAAGAAATATTGATATTACCTTCCAAAAGAAGTCCGTTTACGTAATTTAATAATAGATAAGTAAGATCTTCAAACTCTTTGTACAACCTCAATTGTTCGTATTAACAACTTTACTTATGCAGTTAAGACATTTCCATCTAAGTAGTAGACTTTTTACCTAAAAGCTATTTACAATAAAGTATTACTGCATAGAAATTAAAGTATGTTGGTTTGGCCAACTTTTGTTCTCCGAACAAAGATTGGCCTAAGCCATTATCCTTAAAATGTCTCGCGTTTATATCGCTGTCAAAGTAATTCTTTACAATTTCACTCCATCCTTCTAAATGTAATGTGCTTGCGTACATTCACATACTAGAAAATTCATATTTTACATTGAAGATATGGCAATCACACAACTAATGAAAAATAATTCACTACACATACGATTATCTAATTCATTCTACGTTTTCATACCAAAAATCATCTTTAATTCATTCAACCATCATTCATCATTCATTCCAAGACATGATTAGTTTACATTAATCATCAAATCATTTCAAATCATCAAAGTTTAAGTCAAATCATCAAAATAATTGCTGTACTTCTTCTGTTTTATTACATGATAATTATGTAGCATTAAGTTCAAGTTAGGTTATGTTAGATTATAATATATACTTCATTTGTTTTAGAAAATAATCGTTACTTGATTTTACTCATAACCTTCGCACACTTAAAATGTTTTCTTGGTAAACAAATTCTTTGTGATCTGCGTAATTCGTGAGTTAGTTTCTCTGGCCGATTCCTTGGAATTTTATTATTATTTGATACATCTAATGCAATCGTTTACCACCATCTATTTCTGTATTATTTTTTGATGTCATTGATTTTAATGTAGGTGCCACTTGATGTATGTGTACCTTTTGATTCTATTTCCTGTTTCTACTTCAAAGATCCTTGAGCCAATTACCTTGATTACTTTGGGTTGAACGAATTTAGGTTGTCGATTATGTACATTCTTAACATAGACTAAACTGCCTGGTGTAGGTAATTTTGGACAAGTATTTGCAGTCTGATCTTTGAGCTGGACACTTTCATTTTTGATACAGCTGGCGAACAGATAGAATCTTGTACGAAGACCATACGCATATACTAATTGAGCGGGTGATTTCTCATTTAAAAGAGGTGAGTGAGCAAACCTTAAGTCGCTCTGTATCTTTCTAACAATATTCTTCCAATCTTGACTTCTTCCGGACACCACTTGTTTCTTTAACAGGAGTATAGCATTTTGTGCTTGCCTTTCTGCTGCCTTGTTGCTTTCAGATTGATAGGGAAGTGATTTCCGAACCAAAATACCATGTTTGTCACACCAAGAAATAAATTGAAGCAACGAAAATGGTGGACCATTGTCAGTGAGCAACATCTGAAGATAGCCAACATAACTGCAAAAGTTATTCAATTTGTGTAGAGTCTCAGATGCTGTTGTACTATTGACTACACCATCTTTAAAAATTATCCACTATCATCAGAAATTTCTTGCGAGAAAAATCGAAAAAATCCAAATGGATTCTTTGGAATGACAATCTGATTTTTTCCAAGCATAATTATGATGCTGTGAACAAGTCTTTTGGAATGGTAAACAGATATTGTAGGTACTTAAATAAGTATCAACCTCTGCATCCATGTTCGGCCACCAGTAGCATACCCTCAACGTTGTTTTAAAGCGATTAATATATAAATGAGTTCTGATGTACTGCTTTAAACATATCTGTTCTAAACGTTGGTGGTACTACTAATTTATTTCCATAAAATAGACAATTATTTTGAGTTATCTGAGCTCTCTTAGAAAAGTACAACTAAAAAATTTTTCTTTGAAGTTGTTTTGACACCGTTTTGACCAACCTTCTCTTCTCCATGCTAGAATGTGTCTTAAGATTCTATCATTAGCCAATTCGTCAGGAATTGACTTTATTACCAGTGAGTTAGAGTTAATTGACAAAACGTAATCTTCTGAAGCTTTTTCATCTTCCGTAGGTTCTGAAGAAGGTAACCTGGATAAACAATCGGGAACTGGTATCTGCTTAGAATAAATTATTTTATAACCATAACCCGAGAGAAACAATGTCCAACGTACTAAACAAGGATGAATTTCAGATGGTATTGCTTTGTTGCTTCCAAAAATTAACTTCATCAAATTGAGTCCGTGATTACCGTAAATTGACGGCCATCTGTGAAACATTTTAACACCAAAAACTAAGGCGCGCCCTTCTATTTCAAACTGGGAGTACTTAGTTGCGGGTGGTGACAGTAACGCTGATGCCCATAAAATAGTTTTAAATTTCCCTTCTCTATCTTTGTTGCAAAGCTGTAGCCCCAAGCCGTAAGGACTGGCATCCGTAAACAAATGAACTTCCTCTTGAGCATTAAACACATTGTTCTTATTGCAATCTGTGAGTAGCACCTTAACCATTTCAAACTGTTTTTGGTGGTCCTCCGTCCAGTTCCATTTAGTGTTCTTTTTTAATAAATCGTACAATAAATGTGCGTTGTTTGACAAAAAAAGGCCAATCATTTTGAAAATCATTTACTAATCCAAGAAAGGAACGTAACCGTGTTAAATTTTCTGGTCTTTGACACTGTAATACCGCCCGCTTATGCTTTTGTATGGGTATTTAACCATCGGAAGAAATTTGATGGCCCAAATATTCAGTTTTAGTTTTAAAAAATTGACATTTACCAAGGTTAACCATAAAACCTTTCAAAAGTGTTTGAAACTTTGCTAACACTTTCTTGGTCTTAGCATAACCGTCCTCTAGTCCTACACCAGCAATAATAATGTCGTCTAAAAATGCTTGCACCCAATTCAATTCTAACAGCGTGCTATCTATAAATTGTTGGAAAATGAATGTTCTTGTCTCTCCCAGATGAGAGACGCCTCATTTTGTAAATAACTTAGGGTTTGTTCATGGCTACAATTTTCCTTGGTACCTGATCAAAGGCGAGCTGTGGTTAGGCTTGATTTAAATCCAACACGACGTAAGTATCCTTGCCTCCATACAGACCAAAATATATTTAATCCTGCTCTTTCTATAATAATCCATTTAATCGAATTTGGAACTATAAAGAATTGCAATATGTTTGATTTATTATATGCTTTACATTCTAATTGAACTGAAACTAAAATGTTGAGTCTGTGACCAGCTGCAGTACATAGATTTTGAAAAGTGGGTTGTAACGTCAGATTATTCTTAATATGCATTGATTGCTGCTTTCACATAACATTGGCACACACTCCACAATCTATTTCTACTTTATGATCATATCCATTAATAAATATATTTCTTAAACAAGACTCACTATCTGCCACGACCTTTAGATATTTGTGTTTTTGTTCATGCATCGTATTGATACTGTTATCCACTTTACACAGTATCAACAACAACATTATCTTTATTGGACCCACGTACTAATGAGATAAACAAGCTTTTGCTTGTTGATTTACTAAGGTAAGCAAAACTTTAGTTACTTGGAATACAGGTTGTTTCAATATAGTACACTATAATATCTAGTAACAAATAGTTCAATTACAGTGATGGTTAAAATCGCACATTCTTGATTTCTATTTTGTTAAAGGTTGAAGATAATTTAGAAAACACAGATACATCACTTGCATTAAGCCTTTAACCAATTAAATAAATAAAGAAGAACTACATAAATATTGAAGTGACCGTTTAGAGTAATTTTAGTACTGATCTTGGAACGAGGTGAAATCTAAAGTTTATCCACCAGAAAACGTTACTTACTAAATGTAGTGTTTTAATGAAAGTTCTATTCTATAAATGGTTCATATATTTTACATACGAAGTACGTATTCATAAATTAGCATTGTACAATATTATTCGACAATTGGACAACATCTTCGTGTACATTGTAGACCACAAGTTGTAAATGAAGAAACTCCATATTTTTCATTAGAATGACATTGTACAAAAAACTACCATTGATATTACCTTCCAAAAAAGTCCGTTTATATCGTTTAATAATAGATAAGATCTTCAAACTCTTTGTACAACCTCAATTGTTCGAATTAAGAACTTATGCAGTTAGGACACTTCCATCTAAGTAGTAGACTTTTTTTTACCTAAAAGCTATTTTCAATAAAATATTACTGCATAGAAATTAAAGTCTGTTGGGTTGGCCTACTTTTGTTCTCCGAACAAAGATTGGCCCAAATCATTATGCTGAAAAACTATCGCGTTTATATCGATGTCAAAGTAACTTCCTTACAGTGGTTCTCTAAATGATGCTGAACGTATCAATTCTTTCTTCCTCCAAATGAAGCAATATCCTGGCATTCCGTGTTTTGGTGCATATTTGTAGTGTTATATTGGTTGTCTGACTATTTTTTACAGCTCCAACCTCCAATTATTATTTTAAGTGACTGTACATGTATATGTTTCAAGAAATTTTCCAGGTATTTCTTTAATACGAGTTACAGATATGGTCTTATAGGCCTAACTGATTATTAAGGCCTCTTGAACGTTTATTATTATGCATATATTGATTAATCAATAAGAAAAATATTTTTTTGAACTTGAAATTCGCCTTGGAAAAGTTGATACTAAACTAAACTACATTTTCAGACCGGTAGCGGGAAGACTTTCACTATAACCGGAGAACCTCACAACTTTAATGACAGAGGCGTAATTCCACGAACAATTGACTACATGTTTCGCACAACGAGAAGTGTAAGTATATATAGGAAACTAAAGTACTTAATTTCAGTATTACATATTTTCAGATTATATAACTTAGCTTGAGTATATTATTTAGTAACACAATTGTAAATAATTTGTAATAACTGCGTTTATGTCCATTAACAACCTCGGAGAGATGTATTATTGGAGTATAATTATAAGATGCAAGGTGCAGTATTTGTAACCTTCTGCAGATTATGTATTCTAACCGGAAAGAAAACTTAATTTCAAATTCGAGGATTTTTTAAAAGTATATTATCCGGAGGACCCGTCCTGGAACTTAAGGCTCCTCGCTAGTCCCTCCCTGACTTTTTAACATTTTTCAAAATATTTCAAAATCTAATAGCATTATCAAAATTTTAAGAAGATACATCTCTAGTACTTACAAATTGCTATGAAATCCATTGGACAGCGATCTCGATATCATGTTCATTGATGAGTGATACGTTGTTAATTAAATAATGACGTCATAATCTTTGACAACGAATCACTCAACAATGGACAAGATCTCGAGATTGATGTCCATTGGATTTCATAGCAATTTGTAAGTACTAGAGATGTATCTTCTTAAAATTTTGATAATGCTATTAGATTTTGAAATATTTTGAAAAATGTTTAAAAAGTGGGGGAGGTACTAGCGAGGAGCCTTAACAGATAGAACCCTAGCTATTACCACATCTAAATTTATCGATTAAAGAGGAAAACCGCAAGTCTGAAATTGCGCATTTTTAAGCTACTGCAAAATGAATGTTTAATGAGAGGAGGTAATAACTAAACCTAAAATCTATACAAGTGCCCTACCCTAGTGTTTCAGGTAGTATTTTTAGTTAAATATCAGCCAAATAGTGCGTTTCCTTACATTTTATTGTTTTCTCCCTCAGCAGCTTTGCCAGCATACGCAGATAACTATGGTTTCCTTGTTAGATTTTCCATCAAACTAACCAAGATATTGAAACAATAACCAAACGCTAACAACGGATCGCACATACACAAAACCTGTGCCATTAATTAAAATATTACCAAATGATCAAGTTATTGAAACACGTATCGAGCAAAACAGAATTCGATTAGAAAATGTCCTCCTAGAAGATTACCACCTAGCCTGACACTAGAAAGCTGTGGACGATGATTACATGCCCAGTTCCTGTGGTCTAGTTGTTAATATTACAGACTTCGGACAGCCAAGGAAGGAGGCTGGTTTCAGTCCCACTTCCGACCATTATAACTGAGGTTCATCATAGCTTTCCGGGCTTTGTACCTTAACTAAAATCCTTGCTGAAAATCATTCCCATTCGAAAGACGCTACGCCTGCGCGGTGAGACATAGTTACTTATTGAATCCAGATGTTTTTTCTAAATATGAGTTTTTTTATCAAACGTGGAAGATAACTAATCTCTAATCTTTGAACTACCTTAATATATCTCCATATATTAGGCTTTTCTTACACCTCCTAGAGTTTGTCAGTATTTGTAGTCACATTTTAGGAGAGTTTAAATATTAAAAATTCACACACAACGATTTTATATTTCAAAGTATACAACTAAGAAAAATGTTTTAGTCACAAATGTTCAGAAATTTAAACAGAGTCCAATTTTCAAATAAATCACATATAAAATAAAAAAAAGGGAAACATCATGTCAGTTGAATTGAAGGTGAGCGTTGAATTATTTTATAAAAGTTTGAGTCTACGGCAGAGAGGAAAGTGTTTAAAATTTCATAAATGTTATAACTATTTAAAAAATATTTTACTGTTAATTAAGAGTAAAACCAGGACTATCTGAGTTGTTTCTTTGTCAGAAACAATGTTGTATGTATTTTGCGCGTCATCCTCCCTTCTTAGTAATGATGTTTGGTGCTGTTGTCAGCAGATAATTTTAAATTGGAATTATTAAACCAGTTAAAGGCATTGTTGTTAAATTCGGTTGGAATTTAAGCTATAATTTTTTTAATGAAAATTAGGACAATAATGAAAAAGATCGTTATTAATTATTATTATTTTATAGTTTTGTGATGTTTCTCGTGTGCTGATATCTGTAATTGAGTAATAGTTTAAAGTACGTAAGTAATTAAGAAATTACACACTTATTACCATTATGAGAAATACGTTTGCAGATTAATGTATGATATCTCAATTGTAAAAAGAAGAGGTATTAAATATGTGTTTGGTGTCCATGTTTACATATCAGTACACGTGGTTTTACTTTCTGTTGATTTGAGAGATGGTTTCTAATTTTAGTATAGCATCATTAGACTGGATCCTATAGAAAGTTTTGGTTTAATTGACGATTACTTCTACTTCAGATATATGATTAATGGTTTTAATAGTTTCTATATATACAATGAAATACAGCATTCGGCACAAACATCAAGTAGAAGAGGTTGTCGAATATTCATTTAATGCACTGTTGTACATTTACATAAGGTAAGTTGATTATAGTATTATTTAAATGGATACCAAAACAGTATTAAAGTTTAGGAAGATGGATAGGAAGATGATTACTATTCTGTCCCGAGGTAGGTATATTATCCGAAGGTCCATGAGCAAGATAAACCTATGACGATTTTGCTATTGTATTACTAAGAACATAAAAAACCTAGTCATATGTTTACTCTACATCATTTGTGTTACCGCCACGGATTGAAGAACGGATTCCTTACTTAAAGTGACGGGTTATAGTACTCATCCACCGAGGACAACTTATAGATATAGTATATAGGAAAAGTAAATAAGAAAGAAATTAAATGGGTAAGCAAATACAGAATGTGAAGTGTTATTTTGGGTAAATCAACGCTTGCGCTAGGTGCAAACAAAGCTTGATATTATTCAAGTATCTTAAGGTACAAAACTAGCCCAACTCTATTGACAATTTCCAGAGAGTCCTGTAGAACATACACTGCCGTTAAGGTGTTACCACATCCAAGACTACACTAGTAACGTCAAACATATGACTTAACAGTTAATCATTCCTCACCCATTTTACTTGAAAAGTTTCAACAATACTCACTACTGAGTAAAAGTTAAGAGCCATCAACATAGAAAAGAAAGATTAGTCCAACAACTTTACTTCCCTTGTTCCATAACAAGATGAGTTCCCAGTTGACAGATACAACACGTAGTTCTTTTTCTTACTTCTGGCAGCGCCGCGGCTTTTCCTCATAGTAAGTAGATTTATCCTCTTTGATATTCTGTAGAGAACACGAAACTATTTAGTAGCCAATTAAGCACACAATAAGGGTTCGACGACAACCATTACATATGGTGTTATATAATGAAACCTACTCTGGTACAATGATCCAATTAAGCTTTATCATAACGTCTAACATCATAACATCAGATAATATTGCAATAATCATAACTTTTTAAAGATAGAAGTTGAGAACGGTAATTAACCAGAGTCATTGATTT
Source organism: Lepisma saccharinum (assembly GCA_022664845.1). Taxonomy (NCBI): domain Eukaryota; kingdom Metazoa; phylum Arthropoda; class Insecta; order Zygentoma; family Lepismatidae; genus Lepisma; species Lepisma saccharinum. The sequence goes on along the minus strand of JAGDQP010032569.1, from coordinate 8,751 downwards.
TTTGTGTAAATATCAGGAGAAACAGTATCTTTGACGATAGATATGCATTCTTCACGAGTGCTTGCGGTAGGCGTCCACAATTGACATCTGTCTGTAGAGTGTTTTCCGACGATACGTCCATCAATTGGATCTACATATAAAACATTCTCAGATAGTTGATCAATACATAGGTATCGTCCTAGATATAGATCAAGGATATTCTTAATCTTGTTCTCTCTTTCGTCCTTATTGCACCTACCCGTCTGCTATATCGCCACCTACCCATCAGGACGAGTCATCTTACCACCATTCAACTTACGGTTTCTCTTTTCAATCACACGGCATCTAATTCTTAGGCCATTCTGTTGCTTTTTTAGTTTGTTGTTTCAAGATTCTAAAAAATTCTAACACAGGGGATAACTTTTCTTGGAGATGACTCTGAACAGGAGCTAATCCAAGGTTTCCTGAGATGAAATATAAGGGAAATGATATCCTTTAGGCTTTTGTTCAATTCTTGGTAATCGTAATTCAGAACACACTCCAGAATCTATTAATATCCTTGTGCGTTCTTTCTACAGGCTTGCTTTGAGGATGATGCAGAGTCGAACCTTTTACATCAGAAAGAAGGTTCGTTATCGGAAATAATGTCTTTGGGAATACCTAGGTAGAGAAAATAATTATCTAAAAGTTTTATTACAACGGTAGACGTGGATTTTCTAATTGCACATGTCATAATATATCGACTAATCATGTCTATTCACATCATAGGGAATTTGCAGCGTTATCGAGTAGTTTTCAGCTTAAAAGATCTCTAACTTATCTAACTAACTCTCTAAAACGCAAATCCTTGATTCTTAATGTCTATTCTCATCTCATCGTGTCTCAGACAAATCTTTTCGAAACCATACTATCTGTTTAAAGTGTCGAAAGTGTCCTCAGAACTCGGGAAAACTTTTCATGAACACTTTCTTCAATGATAATAGGACCACTACTCTCCATTTATCAGGTCTGTTAAGTTTCCTTTTGAATAGGTCTTCTTCGTTGACTCTGTAAAAGCTTTCTATGCTTTTTGAATAATCGGATGTTAGAAATAAGCTTTCAGGTTAAAACGTCATAAATCTGCCTCAAATTAGCATCAGTTCGTTGAAATTTCTACTATTCTTCTTTAAAAAGTCCAGACAATAATCTTACGTGGTTGCCGTACAAATCCTCATCTCGTTTTTCTACAAATAGGAAAAGGCATCTGCTGTGATGTTGCTAGGTACTAGGATGCAATGTACTTGATTATCCACGTCCTAATTTTGCTTATTCCGTATGTACATTCTTCCGTTCTATTATATAAACTTTATGAAATGTGCTAATGTCTGGTGATTGCTGAAAATATGGATCGTAAGCGCTGTCAATAGATTCCTCCAACGTCGTATTCCGTGGCTGACAATCAACAGTTCTAGCTAGCTCTGTAACGATATATTTGTACTCAGAAGGTTTGAGAGTCCTCCTAGAAAACCCTATAATATTTCGCTCTTCGTCCAGGGCCTGAACAAGTATTGCTGCGGTTTCAACAGTATTTGAATCCACCTTAATGCTAAAATCCTTATTGAGCTGAGATGACATAACCCACAAAATTATTCTTGAAACATCTAACACATAGGTTGTGCTCCCGGATCCATTTCCTTTTTTTAACCTTCTTGATCAAATTGTTCAGAGAAGCTGTCTTCCAGGAAAAACTGAAATAAATAGAACACCAAGTCAGTAAACCAAAGGTTCTCTGCAACTGCTAACATTATTTGGTCCACTAATTTTACGAATTGTCTCTACATACCCCAAAGAACTAACGATAAAATTGAGTAACATTGATGAGGCAGCGAGGAACTTGCACTTCTTGAGACAAATCGTGTTTCTTTCAGCCTCTATCCGAGATAATACTTTATCAATTAGATCCAAGTGATCGCCAAAATTACTCCCAGGTATAAAAATATCGCCAATATATCCCAATCTCTTTTCATCCAAACTATCTCAGAATTGCATCAAATTCAAGAAATTGGCGTTGTTAATGGAATTTACGCGTAGTCACCGTGGCAATTGTTAAATCCCCGATAACTTTTAATTTTTAAATTAGTAAAAGTCAAATTGCACCGAAATTGCCATGTCCAAGCTCCTTAGCTATCTACAAATTGATGTAACTCAGCCTCTATTTGGTCCACAAATGCAAAGAAATTGTAGTTATCAGAGATTGTAACAAGCTTTCCAATGATATATAGCAAGTTTATTTTCGGGTAAAAATATATTGATGGTTCCTTGTCTTCAAATATATACTTGGAAAAACTTAAAACATGTTCCACTCCGAAAAGTACGGATAAAATATGTTTTGTAACCCATATTATGCTAGTAAAATCATATGATAAATCAATGTGGTTCTCTAAAAGAATCAGCAGATAGTACTGGGTTTCCAACTTTGAGGCGGAAACTGTTGTCACTGGTTAATAAAATGAATATTTCACGATAAATTAGAAACAATGCATTAAGGTAAAATTTAGCGTTTGGGAGTTGATTTGCACTAATATCGTGGATGTTAATAGATACAATATCGAGGATTGTTTGTGTTGTCAACCGGAGATAAGGTGTATTTTTCAACTGGAACGGTCTAATGAAAATATTTCGTATTTGAAATTACGTAATGATAGTAATTATTATATGTGAAACAAGTTAAACATGTAATTCTACAGCAACAATAAATCTGTAATAATATTCAAAGTTTGCAGCTTTGCGTTCTATGCATCAAATACAAAGATTACTATCGTTACAGAATTTTAAATCCTGCTAAAAAAAATAAGCAAACATAGTGTCAAAGAGATAGAGCAAAGAACAAAACAAGAATGTTCGAATGAGGAACAGTTTTATATGTAGTAAACTATGATACTAATGCTGCTATGATGAAGCTGAGACTACTTGTATGAGAGAAGAATTTACTATTTCTTCTGCTATGAGGAAAGAAGGGAAGGTTCGAATTTTGTCCACTACTGGTGAAGCAGGTGAATATTCAGTTATCATACTCCTCCTCCTTCTTGAAGTCTGTAGACGTACTTATAGCGTGTGGGATGCTGATGAGGGGCATTCATTATTTCTACCGGCTAGTAAGAGAGGTACTTGTTTCTTTTCTTCATTGTTCTTTTCCAGGTAATTGTTTCTTCTTGTTGAATAAAGCGGGTTAAATAGGTACTGTTCCGTAATCCTGAGAAATATTGTTTTTTGCCTTGGACCCAATTTACAAGATAATCTTCTTCTTAAACATAGGGGGAGCAAGATGAACTGTTGAAGATATTATATTTCTGTAAAAGAAAATGTTTATATTTAGATAAAATAATAATAATGAAAGAAATAACCATCTACTTTACACACATTAGAAAAATTAAACATTTAGATTAAAGTTATTTACTTATTTCAGGAAGTGTATTTAAGAAATTTTAAACGACTCTGGTTGTTTAACAACAACAATTTTAAAATCGTTGCATTTAAGATTGAAACATATTGATTTAACACGTTACTATTTCATACCCTATTAACCTACCACAACTGTTCAGCAGGTGTTCAGGGTATTTTCTTTATTTTCGTATTTAATTTTTTCTGAATAATATGGAACTTGTTACTTTATATATTAGCTTTTGGAGAAATTTCTCAGAAACCTGAAGGAACAAGCTAGAAGTTGACCTTATGTTCACTGGATTTTCTCTTTCACATCTTTAAATGTTCCCGAACAAGTCGGATCATGTTAGTTTTATAAATAGCTTTTGAGGAACTTCTTAGTCATTTGTTAGAATAAGTTAGGACTTGTTACTGACGCGGGTGTTATTTTGTTTTCTCTTATATTTTTCACGGTGAGAGGAGTGCTATAGGGCAAGTTATTTTGAACAGCTTTTATTTATTCCTATCTTTTCATGTTCACAGGAAAGTAACTCACGACACGAGACAAGGTAAGACTTGTTTATGTACACGGAGAAAAATTTTCCTAGGATTTAAAGACGTAACCTCCTTAAATCCGTAGGTTCCCTCCTGCAATAATGAGTTGGCGAGGATAGTATGACGGACGTAGCAAACAGCATTACCGAGCATTTGTACTGTTAACTGCTGTTTGCTCCTGTCTGGCATGCTAATTGCAGACGCCAGTTCATGACGTTATTTTTTAATGACGTCATGAAGTTATTTGCACTCACATGCCAATACGTAGCCACCGTCCTGCCTGCCTGTAGGGAAACCCAGGCTCGTAATGAGGGCTGCTCCTTACGTACTGGCCGTCCAGCTGTCGTGGTTGTAGGTTCCCTCCTGCCTGGCAGAACGGTCCGTACATCGTGTACACGAGTTACCTCCAGACTATATACTGTAGATGTATCAGACGGAAAGAATGGATGATGCACCTGTATCGGAAGGTAATGCTTTTCCATACGTTGAAATTAATAACTTCATTCTAGAGCATAATGCCCCGAGAAGTAAACTGCAAATATTCGAAATTTAAGTATTTTATTCTTTCATAAACCAGACGTTAAATCCGATTAATGTTAGTATCTGCATCGATAATCTAACTTCTTATCTCATAAACTATTCTAAAATAACTAATTGCGCACATCTGGTTTTTAGACATGAGCAGTAACATAAATGCGTTAAGAAATCTTTAAATTATCACATATGCTAATAATATTAATCGCGTTGCCTTTTGTGTTTACTTTAAAATAGATCTCCCATGCACAATAATTATAGTTTTAGTTTTTGGTTATAAACAAAACTGTGCTGCCATCTCGCGAGCTACTTGCAATACACCGCAACAACTTGCAATACATTTAACATTTCGCAACGCAGTTAACCTTCTCCTGCTAGACTGTGTCTCCTATTGTACTTGCATGCAAACGTTCCCAACATTGATACAAGCAGTGTATATCATTATAGTGTTACTGCAGGCGGCTCCTGCTATTACGTAGGAAAGTACCGTCTGTAATGTATATACTGACTTCTCCTTCTTTCATTCTTGGCATGAGGTTCCATCCTGCTTGCCTGTGTTCCTATATGACGTCACTTTATTCATTTTACATGTCGGCAGGATATTCCGTCCTGCCAAAAATTGTGGCATGGAGAAACAACAGGAAGACGTAGGAAACATACATAATAAAGACTTTTTCCACTTGGCATTACTTGTAAGGCACTCACCACTAATCGCCAATTTCATTGAACGTGGGTTACTTACGTATTAACGTACGCAACCTACGTGATACTGCAAATGTTACATTTACATTATTGGGAATGTAAGCGTTTTTCTGTGTACCTGATTGATACTAGCCTAGGTAAAATTTTACAGTCCAGTTGTGTTGTATCCGTTATTACTGAAAGCAGTACGAGTTTTTCCGAAGACCGGAGTTTGGAGGAGGGTATTGAAAATAATGTTTTACCCTCTTCCACTATTTCTTCTAGTACTTCCTCCTCGAGTTTGGAAGTGATATTTATTTCAGACATTGATGAAGATTATTCGATTATAAATGGTGAGGAAACCATGGAGAATAATAATAAACTTCCTTGTGCTGGCATATTTCGTAGTAAATCGAAATCAAGTCTAAAAGTGGATTTTTTCGGACAGTGAAGATGAACATTGTACTAAAAGTTAGGAGAAGAATGAAGATGTTATTAAATCTACTTATTCTGTGTTAATCCGTCCCACGCGTGTAAAATGAAAAGTATATTCCTGTCGTTGTACGAATGATATATTTCGAAAAGAGCGTATTTATGAAGCCATTGGGAATGCAAAACAATTCCTCAATATGTCTACAGTGTTTTTATAAGATAGTTAATCGACGCAGACATTTCTGTTATTCAATCTGTACATGGAAATCGAGATTTTTAACGAGGCACACATGGAAAGATTATTACATCCTATTAACTTTTTGAAATATATAATGCTTTATGTATTAAAACATGGGCATTTTTATAATATTGAATTTTTTTTAGTATTCTTTGCGTGGCTTATTTTTAGTTAAAGTGGAAAATTTAGCAAATAAATTAATTTAAAAAGATGTTAATGCACATCCAGATAGTGAGTGAAAGTGTAAATGCTTATAAAAGTTATGCGACCATGCTCAAGTGAAATTTCATTTGATTCTCAGAACAAGCTGAGACTGGTTTAAACAAGTTAGAGCTTATTACTTTAATTTTCTTTCTTCATCATTGAAGGTCTACTTAAAATTTTCTGCTCAGTTATGTTCTAATTACGATATAGAAGGTTAGTGATCTTTTCTTTACTAGTTTAGTGGAGTTATTAGGACCCACTAGCGCATCTAATATGCATTTGTTTGAAGCTGTCGTGTCACACAATGAAGCTAAATTTTCTCGTAGTGCATCATCATCAAGTTTAGAAGATGAAGTGAGTTGTGATTTTGCAGAGAAAAGTGAAAATATTTTGACGGGGAATGAAGGAACATCTACTGATATATATCACAGTGAATCCTCCTTAAGTGTAAATGTAGAATTTCTTGATAAGAGTGAAAATCCATGTTCTTTAGTGAAGAATGTAATTTATGAACAATGTATTATGGAAGCTATTCAAAATTGGAAATGTAAGAAAAGAAGTCGCGCTAATTTGTCGTTTTTGTTTCTATAATATCCGTAATGAACTCTATCATAAATGTATTAGCGGATCTACAACTGAAAAATATGATATGAGGAGTCCCACTTGGCAAGCGATAATGCATCGCACTAACTGTTTCGAAATTTACAATGTTTATGTATCAGAACGAAGATTTCGATAATACTGAACAATCTGAATATTTTTGTGTGAATTACTTTACATAAGGAGGAAGTAATGGGAAATATACTAATTCAAAAAGAAAATAAAGTAAAATCCAACAGTAATTGTAAGTGTGGACATTACCTTAGAACATTTTAAAACTTGAGTGAAGTACCGTTTATGTTTACTTTAAATAACTGGATGATTTGGAAATATGAATGAAACATGTATGTTTTTCATTTGTTAGTTGAAAGTGTGGTTTTCTAAAATGGAACACTGATTTTTTTCAATATTCGATTTTCTAAAATGAAACATCGTTTTTATATTTTCAAACAGTAATTATCTCAAATGAAACCAGACTATTTATTTTTAATAATTTTTGTTTTCTTTCCATCTGTAACCGGTTTAAACTATGTCATAATACGGAGATTTGCATAAATAAGCTAAGACATATTTTCTTAAAAAATAAAACACGTGTCCTTTAAAAGCAGTACTTTCTCATCCATATAATTGATAGCAGTAGAGTCTATGAATGACATCTTTTTATTTAAGAAGTTTTCTTCTAATTTTTCATGGTTAAAGGGAATATTCTTTGAATCAAGTTGGTACTTGTTCTTTGAACAAATATTCTTTGGTTTCATATCTTTTGATATTCGGAGCAGGAAGCAGGTGACCAGTGGAACTTACTTTGATGTTACGAACAAGTTGAAATTTGTTATTTTCGATGTTACGATAATAACTTTTTCCATAAATGTCTAGAACTTTCTTTAATTGGAAAGTAGGTTCACCTTGTTTCAAAGAACTGTTTTATTAGAAATTTTTAGAACTAAGTTAGTTTCAGGTTCGGGGAAAGTAGGTTAACCTTGATTTGAAGAAAGGTTTTTCCAGGAATTAATAGAAAATTTTATGAGTAAACAATGGAATGCGGTTAACTTTCTGTTGATCGAATTTGGTTTCTCACACATCTTTTCATGTTCGGTGGAGGAAGATATTTTGCGGAATTTCTTTGATGTTCCGAACAAGCTGACATTTGTTAAAATAAGTTAGAACATTTTTAGCTCATCTTCGATGGAGGCCTAGTTTATTTTTTTGCACAGTTGCGTCCAAGGTGTAATAAAGAAGGTTAGTCACACTTTAGTTGCACATCCGATTTATCCATTTAGGCCAACTACTGCATTTACTATGTATTTTTCGAAAACCCAAGTGTAGAGAAAAGTAAAGCTCCCACGGCGGATAATCATTCTTAATCTCCAACTTTTTCCAGTAGTGCATCGTCCTCAGTTTAGGAGTGATAATTATTTCAGATAGTGATGAAGGATATTATAGTTTAAGACTGGAAGATATTGAAGCTAGTGTGCCTTTGAGTCCACAGTGAAAATCTACAATTTAAGTCGCCTCCATTGTGTGATCCTCCCCAGTAGAGGGAAAAATTAACTTTATTCATAAAATCAAAATAATAGGGAAAAATTAGGTTTTAATATATTTTTCTTGTAAATTGTTCGGTGAAATGGAAATAAAACCACCGCCATGTTTCAGTAAAGATGAACAGAATAGCAGCAACGAAGGCTGATGAAATATATTGCAATCTATGACGTCAATTGAGATGTTTTTCACCTTTGAGCAAATTAACCATGTTCCTTATGGTGAGAACGTCACCTATTGCCCTACTTAAAGTTCAGAGGAGAGTCAAGTCAGACAAACAACACACACACACATTTACTGTATGTACGATTTGCTATATAAAGCAATCATTATTCTACCAAAACCTTCAGTACTCCAGTATCTCCAGATACATACAGGGGCTTTCAGTGCTTCAGTACAAAAGAAGTCTCCAGTTCGACAGTCTCCAGCCAGAGCTTCAACCTAAGAAGGAAGATAGTTTTTTTTCAGAACATTTTCATCATCTGGCTGTGACGGAATCAAAGGCTGTAGAAATTCATTTAACATCTAACTTCATCAAAATTTTTTCGAGCAGACCTTCAAGATTCTACTAGATTCTTCACAATTCT